>JAHBCN010002616.1:0-88197 GCA_019359885.1 Listronotus oregonensis
TTAAAAATTAATTTTTCAAGAGATAAACAATTGTTAATAACACGGGTTTCACAAAAAAAACATTTGTGTGCTGGGTGTCGGATTAGATTTTTTGGCGTATTTTTTCCGTTGAACATAAATCTGAAGTCAAAATTGGGGTCGAGCAGAAAAAAATAAAAAAAACCCAAAAACCAAACGGTACATTCAAAATGGAGCCCTTTAAATTGTCTATATAAAAAAAAAATTTTAAAAATTAAAAAAAAAGGGTTAGATTTTTTGGAAAAAAACATTTTTAAAAAAAAAAAAATTTTTTTTCAATAATTTTATTTCATTTATTTAAAGCCCAAATTACTCAAAATTTGCAAAAAAATGTAAATTAAAAAAAATTAAAAATTTTAAAAAATTTTTTTGGGGTATATTAAAAAAATCCTGAAATTTCGGGATTATAACTTGAAAAATATTGCATTAAAAAAAAAGTTGATAATTTAAATTATTTAAAGAAAATTTTTAACAAGTTAAAATTTTTAAAATTTGAAAAATTTTTAAAAAAAAAAAAAAAGGAAAAAATTAAAAAAAAATTTTTTTTTTTAAAAAATTTTTTTTAAAAAAAAAAAAAATTTTTTTTTCAAAGATAAAAAATTAAAATAATGCCAAAGTTTGGTTCTAGTTTTTAAAAAGATAAAAATTTAGTATTATATAAACCGAACAAAAGTATAGAATTTTCTTGCTTTAATTTTTACAATATATTTAAGTTTTACTTTTAAATTATTACAAAATTTTAAAATTCATTTTAATTAAAAAAAAAAGAAAAATTTTTTAATATTCTGATATGGTTTAACAAATAAACCAAAGTCAAAAACATTATTTTTATTTAAAAAATACCAAAAACCCAAAAAAAAAAAATAATAAATTTTTTAAACGGCGAAAACAAAACCAAATGGAGATAAAGTTCCGGGAGTCGGGAGTTTTTTTTTTTGAGGAAATTTTCTTCTTTTTAAGGATCTTTTTTTAAAATAAATGCTTCCGAAATATTTGTCTAGACATTATTCCGGATCGAATAAGCTATCGCACGTTTTTTTAGGAGCAGTATCTCTTTTTTGGGGACTGCTACAAGATTTAAAAAATATGTTTTTTAAATTATTACTTTCAAATGATTTTATCATCAAAATATACATTCTTTACATACCAACAAACCTCATTTTTTTACCGCATAGCGTTTTTTACCCGCGTTATATAACCAAAAAAAAACAAAGAAATATATTAGCTTTCCGCAAACAGAGGTGTGTATCAGACAGTATGGTAATCCCCAATTTTTATGTATTTAGATTATTTGTTTATGGGTATGCCAGCAAAAAAAACCAATAGTTGGTAATTTGTTTACAGACAATAAAACGAAATGAAATTCTTTGTTGGTCAGCCATACTAATTAAAAATAAACGGAAATATTCACCTCATTAAGAGTTTATTTTTATCTTTAAAAAAACAAATATTCATTGTAGTACCTTATTTATATTTTAAAATAGTTAAGTTGGGTATAGTATTTATTTGTAAAGTTAAGTAAATTTTAAAAAAAAAGTAGTAAATTGGTAATATAGTGTATATCAAAGACGTCCTAAAATACAGACCCGATATTCAAAAGGTCATCTATCGATTCTACCGATCCACAGCTCAGCTATTATAATATGGGCAAAAGCAAAGCAGAGTAGAAATTAAATCCTTTTGAAATCTAATCCAGAAATCGATTCCTTTTTAAAGATTCCAAGGCTGAAATCGATTACGTTATAAAAATTTGATCCGTGACCCGGATTCGGATCCGATATAATTTTAAAATGATCTGGAATCGATCCTTTTTTAAAAGGTTTCGATTCCAAAAGGAACCGATTTGACCTAAAATTATTAATTTCCAGATTTTGACCTCGCACTCTTAAAAATCCATAAATCCTGAATCTGAGGCAAATAGGTTTATATATGCCAAAATCCACCATTTTTGAAATCACCAATTTAGATTTTTAAATTTTTACCTACGATTCTTAATCAGCATCACATTGATTTTCGGAAATAAAGATGAAGAATTTTAGAACATTTGCCTATTAAAATCTTTAAATAAGGAAACACACCTAACATGTGATTTTTAATCAAAATATATTGTTTTTCAGGTACAGAGAAGCAACATTTTAATAAAACATTTTTTTTTCGTAACCAAAGAGTGTGGTATCCAAAAACTGAAATAAATTTTACATCTTAAAAGTTTTGATTGCTCGATCTTATTAATTTTTTAATATGTTATCCTTGGGATAACCTAAGGGACTTTTAAATGGGACATTTTATTATTTCTATTCGCGGTGTCTTACAAAAATGAATTAAACATTTTTACACATTGCTATATTCAGCAAGCAGAGAAATTATTAAACGGTACTTGTGAAACTTTCTGTAAAATTACAATAAGATGTCCTATTTATAAGTTGCTTAAGGTTATTTCAAGAATCACATTTAAAAACCCTATGTAGATCTAGCATCGCAAGTTTTGGAAAATGTTTCATTTAAGGGTCATTTCATCAACTAATTTGGCTAAGAGTTATGCACTTTAAAATGAGGCTAAAATTATATTTCGCGGCTTGGGCTCCTTGCTAAATTTTTTTAAGCTTAATTTATCATCTGGATTATGTAGTATCATTCATATCGTCGTTACCATTTGTAAGCATAAAAACTAAAGATGATTTGGATTTGTGATCCGATAAATAGAAATCGATTTCCCAGATTCGATTCCTTTTTCCTTAAAAAAGAAATCGTGGTACGTATCGGTGATTCAATTCCCTTATGAGCGGTGTCAGAGACGAATCTGTGATGCTAATGCCCATTTCCATTAAATAGTTTGAATATACCTAATTTTGGAAAAATCTAAAATTAAAGAATGGTTTCCACCAGTCAAAGAATCCCTAGCTTTTAAGTGGTCAAAAACCATTGGCAACATCCCAGGATTTTAGGGATTTTTGCATTGCAAAAGACTTTGTGGTATTCCTTTTTATCTTGATCTGTAATTTAACTAATAATAAAATAGATGTCTCTTTCTATACTTTATAAGGTTAGTGCTACTCTATTATAAACTGTACTTTATTTTCTCGGGTTTCTTCGTTCGGTGGCGTGGTTTTTAGTTCTTGTTTTTATTTTCCTAGCATTTTTATTTGTTTTTTGCCACTTTTTCCCAAACTTTGCATACCTGTTGTAAGTGTTTATTGTGTTTTGTAAATTTTAAAATTTTGTTTTGAGGCAAAAAATTCGCAGAAGTTTAAACCACTTCTCCAAATTTGTACAAATGTCAGTAGAATAATTCAAAAAGTTTTATGATAAAATCAAGGAGGATTTACTGTTTTTTGGAAGGAAATTTTATTCTACATTTATTCTATTTTGTGCAGCACATAGGTGCATGCCATGTTTTATTGTGAACTAAAAATAATTCTTTTTAATGAATAACGAAATGGCATGAAAGTCTCAAAATTACAAACATTTTTTTGCACCTTTAATTAATGTTTATAATACGAAGTGCATATGTAGGCGGCATGTTCTTTGTGCTATATAATTCTTTTATTATAAAATGCCTATTGACCATTACTTGATGTAGTTTCAGCTTACCCAAAGTTGCTAAAAATTTGCACATAATCTTCCCGTATTTTTTTACCTTTGCTCTGGGTGGTTGAATTTTTTTCCGGCCATTATTTAAAAATTTTTAACTTTCTTGTTTGCAATCCCAAATCATTTAAAGTCACCTTTTTTCATCTTTAAGCGACCCGTTTGACCATTTGTAAATTGTTGAGCATCCATGATCGGGGGGAGGGGTATGTACCCCCCAATCAGCAGGGTAGGGGAATCCCCCTCCCGCCGATAAACTGGGATGTTTAACTTTGCGATTTGGTATTTTTATATTATAAAAGCAAGTTTTTTTTTTAAATTTGGTATGGATCTAAATTTTTACAAAATGCAAAAAATTTTTTCTTTCTGGGCCTTATTCTCGAACCAATGAACATTCATATCACATAAATTCTGTGATATCAAAAAAAAAGCTGCTTGGTTTTTTTTTACTTTTTCCCGCCATTATTAATTCTTTTAAAATTACATGCATAGATGGGAAAAACTAGAATTTGTTCTATTTACAAACCAAAAGGAAAATGTATAAAAGTACCTGCTTCATGAAAAAATACATAATTTGACCACACTAGGTACTTCCAATCAGATAAAATATTCCATGTAATAAAAAAACCGCAATTTAAATTGTTTATTTTTATTTCTTACCTACATTCGTACAACCTAGCTAATTAGGTTTATTGATGATTAATTTTGATTGTTATACATGATTGTTTACTTAAAATTAAAAAAATACAAGGTGGAGTATAAAGATGCAAAGTTTGGTACAGTTAGGATTGGGAAATGATTAAAGTCTGTACCTATTTACTTGACCTATTGGCTTCAGTTACCTCTAATCAGCACCAGCTGTATTAAAAGCTGTTTAATTTGCGGGAATTGTAAAAAGGTCGGGTCCTAGATAAACTATTTAAGTATATTTATAGTAACTTAATTTACCAGCTAAATAATGTTAAACAAATATTTTTTAGTTCATTATCGATTCTTAAACAATTTAAATCATTTTATTAAAATTTTATGCCACCTAATGTGCTTTTCAGTGGTCTAAAGAGATGAAAATAACATAGTGTTAGGTCTAGACTATAATGGATGTGGAAGTTTCCCCAAGACATTTTTTAATTAAGGACATTTATTGTCAAGTAGCAGTGAAGGATCAGACATTATCGTGCAGCAAAAAGACCCCCTTAATTCTTTTCTTTTTAAAGAAATTTAGGTTTAAGTTTTTTAAATAAACAAGTTAAAATTTACGGGTGGACCAAAATTTGTCCAAGGTTCAAATTTAAAAAAATCGGTTCCGCCACTGCCCTTCGTCATATAACTGAACATCTATTATTTTCATTCAATCCTGGGCAATTCTTTTTCCCTTTTGTAAAATAGGCATAGGCCACCTTCTACTGAATATAATTACCCGTTGAAAACCTAATAAAAAAACAGGTGTCCGGGCGGTCTAAAATTTTTTTAAAAAAAACTAAATTTAGATAAAAGTATTAATTATTATTATTTGAGCAGAGAAAGGGTCAGAAAGAGATGTGGGGGAAAACAACATCCCAAAAAATACTATTCATTTTGTTAAAAAAAAATTGCAGGCCACTCCTTTGGGGAAAAGCTGGAAGTGGTCGCCCCCAAAATATGAATCAAGAACAAGTCAATAATTTGTTAATGTTTTAAGAAACCAACCATTTAAATCTTAGTTACAAAAAAAAAAACAATTTCCCAACATCGGTTAGAACGGCCCGGGGAAAAATAAGGCAAATATCCGAATTGCGCTACCACCCAGGTCTTAAAACCCTTTTTAACAAATGCAAATAAAAAACAACGCATTGGGTTTTCTCAAATTTTACTTGAACCCCGATTTTTGGGGAAAAAATAACATTCAAAGATGAAAAAAAAAAGTTTTAGCCGTGCTTGGGTACTTAAGGTATCAGGCCTTAAGAAAACATTTATAAAAATATACCAAAAAGGGAGAGGTATTGGCGTTTTTGGTAAATGTTTGGGGGGGGGTGGTACAAGGACTTGGGGTATTTATTTTTTCGAAGGAAGGTTCAAGGGAAAGTATATAGATCCTACAGCAAATTTTGCTCCCTTTGATGAATCGTTTCCCGGGGAGAAATTTTATCTTTTAGCAAATGGTCCCGTTTTTTTGGTCCCAAGTCGATGAATGGATGAAAAAGCACCCTATCAGGGTTTTACCGTAGAGTCCCCGGTTTTTTTTGGAAAATGTTTGGGGCTTATTAGTTAAAAAATAAATGGAAAAAGAGTTTGGCCGCAAAATGTAAACGATATTAAGGATACAATTTTAGAGGCCTGGGAAAGAGGAAGGGAAACGGGGGTAGCAGGGGGTTTGGTACATTCGATGCCTGGGAAACTTAAGTTTGTTTGAATTTATTAAAATTTTTAATTAATTATTTATTTTTTTTTTAAAAGTAAATATTTTCTTTTTTCCTTTGCTTTATTTATAGTAATTAAAAAATAAAACCGGTAAAAAAAAATTTACAAAAAATTTCCCCAAAAATTTGACAAATTTTTTTCCCGTTTTAAAGGCGTCACTGTACAAATTTTAACTGTTTGATTCAACTAGTTTATACGTAGGCCTTGGTTAAAGTAGACGTAGTCGTAGTGTTTTCAGATGTTTAAAATTAAAACAGAGCTTATTAAATTTTGACGAAGATAGGGACTCACCCAGAAACCAAAAAAAGTTTGATGGAGGGCGGGGAATTTTCCCCCATCTTACTTGACCGTAAAAGAATGGACAAATTTTTTAAAATTGGGGTCCCGAAACCCCCCCGGATCAGCCCTTTGGATGGAGGTTTTTTAGTGTCACGTTCAAAGACAAAAAAAATTGAGCAAACGGATTTAAAAACCTCCGTTTACAAATCCTTCAAAACATTTAAACTAGAACTGAAAAGGTTGGAAGATGGGTGCACGAGTTCTTTCCCGTTCAGAAACAAGAACGTGTGCGTTTTTTTGGGATTTTTTGAATAAATACAACCTAAACCCAAAGGAAGTAGGAGTCATTTTCAGGGGATGAGACTAGGGTCTGTACTATGACCCTTTTGTTAAAAAGGAGCCCATGAAGTGAAAAACCCCAGGAGAGGCACCGTCTTAAAAACCCAAAGGGTTGTTCAGTCAAAAAAAGGTCATGGCCGCAAATTTTGGGATTTAAAGGCATTCTTCTAATAATTATTAAAAAAAAAATACCACAGGAATGAAAAATATTATGCATTTTTTCTAAACCCGCAAGATGCCATCAAAGAAAAAAGGCGGGGAAAACCGGGCGGTATTTCAGCTGCAGTTGCCAAATCTGTCCCGTTTGGGTTTCAGAAATCGCTTATCCCCCCCTATAGTCACGACTTGGCCCCAGTGACTATTATTTATTTTCAAAAGTCAACTTTGACTTGCGAGGAAGGAAGGTTAACAACGATGAAGAAATCAAGGCCGCTGTAAATACTCATTTTTCTACCAGGGAAGAACCATATTTTTTAAAAGGAATAGAGCTAATAGGTGTATAGATTTACAAGAAGGTTATATTAAAAAATAACATTCTTAGTTTTTTCTTTTGCCGTTCGTTCTACTATAGGCTGAAAACATTTGGACCTTACTTTGCACATTAATGGTACATGGTGTTAAGTCTGGACCATAAGGTGAATGTGGAAAATTTTCCCAATGCATTTTCAAGGACATTTGTTGTCAATTGGCAATATGAGATCGGGCATTATCGTGCAGCAGTCAATATAATAAGGGGTATTAATGGTACGTGGTTTTCTAAAAAATCGGTTAAGAAAACACCCTCGCTGTCCGAAAAGACAGGGACCTTTACTTTACTGGCTTAATGCAAAACCTTTCCTTTTTTCGGTTCCGACGAGTTTAAGTGGCGCCACTCTAGAGTTGACCTTTTTGATACTCTCCTATAATCGTGAACCCAGGTCTCCTTGCATATGAGTAAGGAATTTAGAAATGTATCGCCTACATCTTGGTATTACTTGAATGCGCTTGATCTGTTTGACCTTAAAAATTATATCGAACATATTATGAGGAACAGGGGCAACTCTTGGAGGAAGACGATTAACGAGAGGATCGAGGGAAGAATTGGCCGCCAAATGTTCGGCTTTTATTTGGAAAAACCAATTACATCTTAAAAATTAAAATGGAAAAAGAATTGTATATTAGTTTTGACTAATGTTTTTTGGAAAGGATGGGGAAGGATTAACATTTCCGGGACAAAGGATTTCAAGAACCTTTTTGGGATAAGCAGTGTCTTTAAATTCAAAAGAGTTTTATATTTTAGCTGTTTTTAAACCGCTTTTAAAAAAAACGAATACTTTTTCATTTTTTTATTTATTTTCTTTTTTTTTGTAAAATATATAAACATATTTACCTGAAAAAAGTATTTTTGTAAAAATTATTTTAATAATAGGTTTGAAGGTAATTAAATATTTTACACAAAAAACATCTTATATATAAAAAGAATAAAATAAATATCTAATAGACGAGGGTTTACTTAAAACAGTAAAATATATAGTCAATATTAAAAGGTAAAAAATATATTGGCAGGATTAACCCTAGGAAAACGTATTTTCCCTATTTACCTCGATATGTAAACTTATATGAACGCAACTTGTCTTGACTTTTCCCAATCTGCATTTTTATACTAACTCTAACATCTCGAAAGGTAATAAAAAACAAATTTAAGACATACATAAAAGAATATCTAAGTAATGTAAAAGTTTTCAATTCGCCAATTCAAACCCTTTGTATTTATTTTTTTTTATCTTTAATCTCTCCATTAATGGTTGTTTAAAATTTCAAGATCCTTTTGTCTCTTTCTGTTATATATTTATTATTATAATTTTAACAATTTTATAAGTAGTTTTTATAAGGTTTTTGGGGCAACATTTGTATTGTCATCTTCAATTCATTTGTTTCTTGTTTGTCAAACCTGGCCAATTTGTCTGTACTCCAAAATTACATTATTTTAATATCACAAAACCTTCATTAACATTTAGTTTTGAAACAATGTTTTCTGGATTTTTTATGAGCGGATTTATGGTTTTTTTTTTTCTTCATTTGAATTCCATTTTCTTACCACTGCCCAAAAATGACAAAGCCCAAATTGTTTTCAATACCCAAAAGCTATCCAAAATACGGTCCTCCATTCTTCCGTATGCTAAAAATATTTTAAAAATATAATCTTAAATCCGAACCTAAACGATCTTTATTAAGCTGATAAAGAATAAAAGGTATTTTAAAATAAATTTAGTATATTAGAAAATATATAGAAAATGGGCTGCTAAAAAATCCTGTACAGGCAATTTTTATTATTAAATTTAAAAATGATATGAAGACGACCCCAGAAAGTTCAGAACCGTGCTGTAGAGCCGGAAGATTTTGGAAGAAGCTTAAGGGGAGAATTGAGGAGCTTGGTTCAAAAGCGGCTATATTCATTTTTTCCGATATGTTTTTTTTTCGATTTTTCTTAAGTTTCTAAGATCTATCAACCGGCTCGATCATTTGCTTAAAACGGGCTATTTGTTTTTAAAAATCGTATATAAAGTGGGTTTGCATCAAAAGGCTATACCCTCCGATCAAAGGGGTTATAAATAATTCGTTATAAATATGCAAAAACCAACATAGGGGTGCACCAAAAATTTTTAAGATTTTAATAAACCTTGGCGACCCCGTGTGATAACAGCGGGGGATGTCACTAAAATAAAAATTGTCCCAGACAAACTTTGGACAACATTTGCAACAGAAATCTCGGGTGGGCGGAAATTTAAAAATCATGAAATTTTATTTTAAAATTTAAAAATTAAATGTCCTTTTTCACGATTAGTTTTTTTTTAATATATTTATGTAGGTCCATAATAGTATATATTTTCAGGTTTTGTGTATAAAAAAAACCATTATTTCTTATTTTCAAAAGAAAAATAAAATTCCGGCCATTTGTATGCACACTATATTAATATTATCTGTCGTTTGCGGGCCCTTTGGTATGCTTGCGTTAAAATGATTTAAACCAAAAATTTTTCTATATTTTGTCAAAATTTTTTAAATAAGATTATAATATATTAAATTTTTAAAAATCAAACATTTTTTTTTTAAATTTTTGTAAATTTAAAATTTGATAAAATTTTTTCAACCACATTTTAATTTTTCGAAAGAAATTCCCGGGAAAAAAATCCATTTTGTTGTAGCAGGTTTGTTTTAAAATGCGTTATTCATTTTTTTTTCTTACCTTTATCTAAAAAAACAAGGCTTATTTTTTTTTGTATTTGCTATCAATATGGTAAGTTTTTTAATCATGCTCGAACAAATTTTGAGATAATTCGCAGACTGCATGTTTTTTTTGTTTGCAATATAATAAATGGTTGAAAAGTGCTTAGAATTGTTTAACAGTTAGTGGTGGTGAAATATTAGTAGATAGCTTTAGATATTAACATTCTTAAGGTCATTTAACCTTCTTATTGCCTTGAGGGATAATAATGAAAAGAAAGTTTTTTTTGTTTTTCTTTTCATGATTTTTAAGGTTTGGGGGAGGGGGATTAATTATAATTTTTAATGAAAACCTTTTTTCTTGCTGCAAAAATTACAACCCTCTTACTCTTCAAGATGATTTTACCAATGAGTTTTTTGCAAATTATTCAAACTATATTGAGGCGGGGGGCGGCACTATCAAAGCCCTTTTTTTGGTTTTTTTAAAATCATATTGAAGAGTGAAAAGAACCTAGATTTTTGTAGTTAAACACAGGGGGCAGAAATTTGTTGTTTTTTTTATAGGAACTTTAATACCTTACAAGGATTTTCATGCTTAACCGGGGTGAAAATATAATTCAGATAAGGAATATACTTTTTTGCAATCAGGGGTTATTTATTTTTAAAAAATTTAATAGTAATAATTTTATAATTATAATAAAATATTTTCTGATATAATTTTTTTTTTTACCTATTACCATATAATGTCAAAAGACTCAAAAGAGTCAGATAGTCATATTATGGGTCTTGTCTGGTTACGGCTTGTTTGATTTTGTATTTTTGGTTTTTAATAAAAAAAGGTTCGTAACTATTCATTTTAGGTGAAAAATGTTATTATTTTCTTTTTTACAATTCATTTCACCTACATTAGATCATGAGTAGTTAAAATTTTGAGAAAATTTTATTTTTTTGTTTTAGTTATCCTCTGGGGAAATCATTAATGACAATGTTCAGATACTAACATTGCATTTTGTTTATTTTGCAGGTGAAGGAGAAACACATCTTGATATTTTAAATTATAATTTTTTTTTTCATTTGGGGTACATCGAGTTTGGTAAGTATTGGGTGGTCGAGCTGGTGTAGTTGCAGGTACCAGCCTCTCCCGTGGAGCCCCGGTTTCAAACCCCAAATTATCCATTGATTTTTTCCCATAGCTCGTCACCTCAAATGGCAATGGCAAACCACTGTGTAGTATTTCTGCCTAGTAAACCCTCTCACATGGTTTGGGAAGGCTTTAAGAAAAAGGGGTAATATCTGTGTAAAGCAGTTGGTACGCAACACAGATATGTGCGAGAGGGAAACCACACTCTAAATAGAGTATGGCACAGCAAAGGAAGAAGTTTTTAAATTTTTAATAATATAAGGACATTAAAAATTTTTTTTTTTAAAGATTTCTTATGAAAAAAGGTAGTGAATCTTCACATTTTGACTGAAGATAACTTCTTTGAAAATATAAAATAATGTTGTTAATGAGAGTTTTATTAAAAAAATTGTTTTTTTAAAGGTGGAATCTTATTGTATCTATTATTTATTTTTTGTATATTGTTTTTAAAAAAAAAGGGGTAAAAATAAAACTTTTGCTTAAGATTTTTAGGTTTAAAAATAAAAAATAGTGTTTTTATTCACAAAAAAACCCTTTTGATTGTACATTTTCTAATATCCATTTTATTTGTAGGTAATCTAAAATTTCCCTTTAAAATTTCAAACGGAATCTTTTTTTAGAAAACAAACACTAATAACCTATTTTCACCTGTCCCAAAAACAACATATTTTTTTCTCTTTAAATTATTAAACAAAATTAAAAATCATTTTTTTCCCAGACTTCAGATTACTTATTTAATAAAATAATATTAGAAAATGTAAAATAAAATGACAACTTCTAAAAATAAATAAAGGCAGCCATAATAAATCAAAAAACCCTGTCGATAAATAGGATGCGATTATCGCCCACCTGAGATCTTGGTTGCCATATTTCCAAAATTGCGGCCAACGAAATACACGAACTTGACATTTCTTTTTCCTTTCGTATTTTGTGACTCCCAGATGCTAGCAGTTATCATCTAAATGCACTGGTGAGTGGTGATTGTTTGATCCTGGAATTTATTGACGACGATCCACGTGCAATATGGATGAAGAACTTTTACCGTGGAGCAAGGAAATAAAGGTTCTAGATGTCGTATGAAAAATAGGGAAAAAACGCCAGACTCAGTTATAAATAAAAAATTTTAATTTACATTTATATTTTAGATTTACTAATATTAAATTTGTGCACATACGTTTGTATGTTTTGAGTTATTTTGAGTTGAGCCCTCGTCTGAGATAAATACGGCCTTTTTGTAGTGGTAGTGCAAGAATTTTTCTTTGCATTTTTAAGATATGGTGACCCTGACCCAGCCCCGATTGGGGTTTTCCCGAAAGGCCTTGTCAACATAATGGCAAATCATTTCATTGTGCTGCAGTGAAAAAACGGCACATTCAGATTTTTAAGGCAGAACTTTTATGCAGATTCGATCAAAAGTGCCCAAAGGGACATTAGACTATGCCATATGTTATCCGTCGCTTCTATTGCTCGTCGAAGATCGGCTGGTGTTAATGTGGTTCCTTGAAGAATCTCTTTTATCTCGTATTATTAAGTGTGACAATAAAGAACAGGGGTGTGTCAAAATTTTTTTGTTGCTGCACTGAGTTTTCCAAAAAAAGAGTTAATACTGTTGCAAAAGTCCTTTTTGCAGGTGGAGTCCCAAAGGAAAATAGGGGCGGTGATCGTAAATCTCAAAAGAGCGAAGAAAAAAGAATGTGTTCGCCATTTTCTCAAGAGATTAAAAGGGGCCGGAAAACCATTATAACAGGAAAAGTCTAAAAGAATATACTTGTCTGCAAGTCTGTCAGTTGCCAAGTTATGGAGACTGTTTAATAAGGACACCACAAAAAGGGTATCATATTTTATGTTTCCGGAAAAAATTTTTTTACACGATTTTAACATTGTTTTCTCGCCCGCCTCGATTTTGTAGAAATGTACCCACTGAAACTACAGCAATCGAGACAAGAGCTGAAATTAGAAATCAGCTGCTAGTGGAAACGGTACATAGAAAACGTGCTGCTGCCTTTTATGAGTTAGCCAAAAAAGCCCCAAAATAGTTTAAGTTTTTGTTTTTATCTTCAACAGGTAGGGCCCCCACCTGACTGCTGGCGATGCCTTTACCACATCAATAAGTTTTCCTTTTTTTTGTGTCGAGCTGTCTTCGCGTAATCCAACTTTCTATGTATGGACGAAGATTATGCTGGGCGTGGCTCTACAGAAATTGCTCAGACTTCTTCACCATCTAGATTCTTGACAGATGGAATTACGAAAATAAGACTTTTCTGTGGATCACAGGCCAAAACAAGAATTCTACATAATCCACGCACTTATGTTTTGGCTTAAAAATAAGTCTCCAATGGTCTGTCGAAATATCAATCAATTTTCCAGTCCCAAATTTGCTTCAAAGGCTGCTGATCGTTGTTTTGGGAGAGGGGGCAGTTGTTAGAAAACATACGAGATAATTTCTAAAGAGAGCAAAATTTTATTCAGAAGTCGGAAAGAAAATTTTAGGAAAAGACTGGAAAATAAATAAAAAAGGGAAAAGGAAAATATACAATAAGGTTAAGGGATTTTTGAAAAAAAAAAGAATTTTTATCACAAAAAGTACAAATCAACGAAATCCCCAAGATTGAAGTGAATACATTCTGTATTATCTTTATCTGGAATTAATGCGTCAGTTGATGCTGAAGAAGAAAGACGAATTTTTTTAAAACCCGGTTCTTAATATAATAGGGGCCCCGAAACTCTTTACCAGATAAAAAAAAACCTAGTCTTAGAAAGCTTTTGAAAGAGCTGTTCGGTGAGAATTGGGTGTCACGAGCAGTTTCTAAAATGGAAATAAAGATTTACTTATTTCTGGTAATGCAGATACAGAAACTAGCGACAAGGAAGGAGATGAGGGGAACAGGAT
This sequence comes from Listronotus oregonensis, assembly GCA_019359885.1. Classification (NCBI taxonomy): domain Eukaryota; kingdom Metazoa; phylum Arthropoda; class Insecta; order Coleoptera; family Curculionidae; genus Listronotus; species Listronotus oregonensis. The sequence continues at coordinate 13,857 of JAHBCN010002616.1, forward strand.
GTGCCATGTGACTGTTTAGATGAAAAAGGGGGGGTTTTATATATAAATATTTATTTTTTTTTTTGTATTTTTATCTATGTTAAATTTTTTATAATAAAGGATGTTTTGTGTTCCAGTTTTATAATAAAAATATGATTGGGTAATTTTTTTGTAAAGAATTTTTAAAGATTTGAATCAAAAGTGTCTTATATCCAGATTAATTTTTAATTTTTTTTAAAAAACTATTGACATTTGAGAAAAAACTAAAAAATGCCCCCAAACCCATTTCCCAAAAAACACTAAAAATAAACTTTTTTTGCTATCTCTATTTTATTAAGGCGAACCGATGAGAATTTTTCTGATTCCTGAACATTTTTTCAAAAATGGAAAAGCGCTTTTGAACGCAAGCCCTAAATTTCCCAAGGAGAGCGGGAAAAAAGAACCCCCAGTGGTGGGCGGTATAGAAGAAAAAATTGGGGTGTTGCACCAGGTGCCGCCTCCGTGGCTAACCGTGGAGCTACTGCAGTGAAAGTTGGTAGGATTAAAGAGATGAGTGGATAGAAGAGTTTCGGATCCGGAGGGACCGTGGTCCAAGCGGAGTTCTGTAGTACCGCGTGTAGAAGATAGTCATCGCGGGGTGTTGCACCAGGTGCCGCCTCCGTGACTAACCATAGAGCTACCGCAGTGAAAGTTGGTAAGAGTAAAGAGATGAGTGGATAGAAGACTTTCGGACTCGGAGGGAGCATGGTCGAAGCGTGGTTCTGGTTAGTAGCGCGTGTAGCAGATAGTCATCGCGGGTGTTGCAACAACTATTCTAACATCTTAAAACTTGGAAAACGATTTTCAACGAAGACGACATAGTACCCTGAAATATATCGACAGTCTTCGCGATTTTCAGTACAGGAAAAAAATTCATAAATTAGAAGACTACTGGAACAAGAAGGAGAACAGGAGTATCATATTAAACATTAAAATGTATTTTAAATAAAAAAATTGTGTTATCCTTATCAAACGAGAAAACTTACTTAACAGCCTGGTATACAGATAAGATGGAAAAAGGAAATGGCATAATGGGGTAAAATTTTTAAAGTGGTATTACCGATACTTCTTTAATTAATTAGACACATACAAGGTGTGTTCACAAAAAAAAGGAGAATTTTTAAATTTCGCGGGTTTGGAGAGTACGCTTGTCAATTTTTTATTATTATGTTGGAATAAATGCCCCTAAAGTATTATTAAGTTTTCAGCTGTATTCATTGTTTACATTGTCTGTGACAACCGCTAAGGTTAGGTGTGTTTTAATGAGCACAGCGTTATTCGCTTGCTAAAAGAAATGGATCGAAGAATATGTATTAAATTTTGCTTAAATAAAACAAATTGTAACAAAGTATGTAAAATGTTAACAAAGAACTAGGGTGAGTCTGCTATGAGTAAAACAAGAGTTTACGAGTGGTATAAGCGTTTTTTATGTGGCCGTGAAGACGGTTGAAGATGACGAACATCCCGAACGCCCCAACACATCAACAACCGATGAAAACGTAGAAAAAGTAAAAGAAATGGTTATGAACGATCGCCAAATCACATTCAGAGAAGTCGCTGATGATGTTAAAATATCGATTGGCTCATACAATGACATTTTTGTCGAAAGTTTTGGGTATGAAACGCGTGGCACCAAATTTTTTTTCCAAAATTTGTTGAATTTTGAAAAAAAAACAGCAGCGAATGGAAGTTGCTTAGGAGTCACCAAACAAAGTCAACGACGATGTAGAATTACTAAAACGTGTTCTAACAGGTGACGAAACATGGGTTTACGGGTATGACGTCGAAACTAAGGCTCAGTCGCTCCAGTGGATGTCCAAGGGTAATAAACTTAACAAGGAGTGCTCGATCCCATTTAAGCCCATATACGGAAATTTAAATGTCAATTCGGTATTTGTGACGTAATCCGTTTGCCTGTTTGTTTTGTTTACAAGTGGTATAAAGTCTTAATTTTTTAAAATATTATATATTACTGTTCTAATAGTAAGTTCATATCCAAAATAGTTTTTAAAAGTTGAATATTTAACAAAAATTAATAAAATAAATCTACCTTCTGAGCAAAATGGGCAAACGGATGACGTCCAAACATAACCTTATCTGCGGACAAATAGTAAAAATCGAGCACCTTGTTAAGTTTACTACCCTGATGCAGTCTGTCTCGCCAAGACCGAAAAAGGCTAGACAAGTGCGGTCAAACGTGCAGGTTATGCTTATTGTGTTTTCGATTTTAATGGCATAGTGCATCATGAATTCTTGCCACGAGGTCAAACGGTCAATAAGGAGTACTACCTACAAGTTCAATGTCGTTTGCATGTAGCAATCCAAAAAACGCCCTGATTTATGGAAAAATAATTCAAGGCTTCTGCACCACGATGATGCACCTGCTCACACTTCATTACTTCGATACCCCAGCCTCCACATTAGCCAGACATGACTCCGTGTGACTTTTTCCTATTTCCAAAAATAAGAAATACCTTAAAGGGCCGTTAGTTTAAAAGCACAGATGACATTAAAAGCGCATTTGTTTAAAGGATTAAAAGAAGCTCTAGCACAATTGGATAATATCTAATGGGGACTATTTTCAAGACAACAACATTAATGTAGACGAATAAATAAATATTTTTTTCAAAAAATAAAAATTCCCGGTATTTTCTAGACACACCTCGTATTGGTTAAATTTAGTTACATGATAATAACTTACATTTTCAGTTAGCGCCCCAACCAAATACGGTACTATAATGCCTGTAAGTCCACCAATGCCATTAACAATAGCCATAATGGTACCAGCATAATTTGGGCTTAAATCTAATGCATTGACTTTCATTCCACAATAGAATGTGCCCATAAATCCCATGCCAACGGTAAACATTCCTACGGCTAACATTCGATCACAGCCCACATAGGAAGCTATAACTATAAACATTGCTGGACCCATAGAAGCTAAAAGGAATAAACAAAAAATACATTATTATCTAAATCTTACTTAAAACCATTAAATATAAGCTAATTTATTTTCTTTAATTAAATACAATATCTACTTTTAATTTAACCATAACCCTGGAAGTATTTCAATTTACCTAGATAATTTATAATAATTATCTTTTTTTAAATATTTGTTATAATAATTTTTAACATGCCTAAATTAACACACTTAATTTAATCAATTAGATAATATTAACAAAATTTATGATTTAGTAAGTAATTAATTTAAAAAAAATATATTTTAATTTACAGGCTTTGTTTTTTTTTAAATATTACCCTTTTAGAACATAATGAAATCTCAAAAAAATATAATTTATGAATTTCTTCGTTTCCTTAATCCAAACTCTCTTCGTCTTACTGGTGGAAAGTGACAAAAATTTTGTGAAATATCGTTTTTTTTCCTAAATTTCTGGATAATGTCGAATTTCATTTTTTCAAGAGTGTTATTAAGTATATAAGACTGGCGGTCATTGTGCATATATGTTTGTTGTCCTATTATTATATTAAATATTTATTGATGTTGGCACAGAAGTATCCTTTTTCTTAAAAAAACTGCTCATTAAGTAATATTTTAAGTGCTTACATTTACCAAAAAAAAATATATGGGTAGTCATAAATGTATTGATATGTAAAATTAGAAAAAAATGTTTATTAATGACGTTATTTTTATTATGTTTTACTTTCTTCTAGGTAATCTCGATACCACTAAAAATCGTCGTCAATTATCAAGTTTAAAAAAAAACAAAAAAAAGAAATCCAATATGTTTCGTAAATTGCGCTCTCTACCGACTAAACGAAGCAACTTTAATAAATAAATATCTTATTTTATTTTGATATTATTTTTTATTTAGAGCTAAATATAACTTATTTTTATAAGGCGTTTATACGGATAAATAACATAAAATCAAAAAAAAAACTTAATACTTCTTATTTAACTCTTATTTAAAATCACAACTACGCATGCGGTTTTCAAACATATGTAATCAAATGACAAAGTGACTTTTGCGAAAGCTATTTATTTATTTTAAATTTTGCGTCCTATTTGTAATATAAGCTCGAAATCGACAAGCTTTGAGCGTTTAAGATTAGATTCTCATTAAAACCACTCATCCTACTTCATTTATTTTAGACCTTTAAACGCACATCAAAATCAAAAAAAAAAAAACAAAAAAGAATAAATATACTACCAGAGATTTATATGCAAAACGTTTGAAACTTAGGATTTTTTAATCTTCTTTCTTATTTTTATTTTATTTAGCTGTATAAATAAGGTTATTTCTATTTCCTATACTATTCCTTCTTTTATCTTTATGTCATATCTATTTGTCTGCTATTTGTTTGTATAAATCCACGTTAAGTTGGCTTAAATCCTATTTTGAGGTCACAAATTTTTTTACACGTATTTTTCAGACACCCTGTACAGAAAAGTGTGTATGGAATATAAACCTATATAAGTAAAGACAAGTTTATATGCATATCTTCGGCGATGTGACAAACACGAGGTGAAAGAAACAAAAATTTTATTTTTCCAGGCAAACTTATTTTTTATACAACTTTATTGGTGTCCATTAAGTTTGGCAGTTTAGCAATAATTTTTTGCTTTAGTTTTGCGTTTTACTAAAAAATTTGGTGTTAATATTTTAAACTAATAAAAGTCACTGACAGTGACAGTTTTGCTTAACACTAAAATAAATTAATTTTAGTTACTTAAGCAAAGGTGATATTTAAATCTATACATCAACAAAATGTTGATTGAAACGCCTTAAAGCAAAAAAAAAAATTGTGTAAACTTAATAAAAACCAGTATTTTAGAATATCTGATGATTTAAAACAATTTTTTAAAACAGCATTTCGCGAAAAGCTTTATAATAAGGGTATTTTACTCTTGTAAAAAAAAATGATTGGGCACCCTGTATAAAATTTTGTTTTTTTTTAATTGACAATCGTATTTTTTTGGCAAGCAAAAATTATTTTTTTGTAAAGAATGACTCCTCTTTGTCTGCCATAACGCCGGACATACTGTAGAAACCTTTATGATATATTGTACAGGTCATGCAACAAAGAACAATGCCATACTTGTGGCTTTTTTGGTATTTCAAAAATATGTGGAATATCCATCCCGTTTATTTTTACTGAATAATCTGAAAGTATACCGAAAAAAAATATTTGAATTAAAACAAAAGGGGTACGAAATAAAATTTAAATTTTCCTATACCAAAAATGTATATCCTATACCTAATTTATTGATTTATTTTTGAAAAAGTCCTATTTTTTTCGGTACGTTTTAATAAAAAGGATTTCATACTTATTTTTTGTAACAACAGAAGTAATTTAAGAGGGAAATACCTCTAAATTTTAAAAATTTTGAAAAAAGGGTGTTTTTATAAAATGTTAGTAATCCTTTAAGAAAACGTCACCAAATTTTTATAACATAATATTAGGAATTAGAAATATAATAAGTAATTCTTATATATATATATATATATATATATATATATATATATATATATATATATATATATATATATATATATATATATATATATATATATATATATATATATATATATATATATATATGCCAAGTTTACCTGCAAGAAAGCTCTAGTGCTGATCCAGTAGTAATTTTAATTTTAAAATAAGTTTTTTAAAATAACAAAATATAATATTGAAAAAAGCTGAAAATGTAATGTGGTTGTTATATAGTTTAATTTTTATTTCATAACTATTTTCTTTTACGTGTAAATATTATAATAGGTAATCATTTTCTAAAGATCTTATCGATTTTGGCTAAACTGGCAACATCCAACAGAAGGCATGCCCAGTTGCGTCCTAAACGAACCTAATTGGTGCAGTTTGTCACGTGTTTTGTTACTGTGGGGTAAATTGAGTCGCAATTGGAAGTGTTTGCGCTATCTTTGCTTCCTTTCTTGGAACATCGAATATTAAAACATTCAGTGTCGGAGGTCGGAGGTTTTATCTTTATTTTTAAGTATTTTAAGTTTGTAAGTTTGGTATTGTGTGTTCTTAAATAAGTTTTTGTTTTCCTACCTTGTACATACATAGGTGTCGAAGAAATTGTAGAATTTTTTGCCTTTTATCTTTTACAGTAAATTTTAGTTATACAGGGTCTCCAAAAAAAATACTAAAAGATATACAGGGTATCTTCTAATTAATAGTACATGGAAAAATGACAGACTCATAACTTGGAATTTCATCATATTTGCCTATACCAATAGTTGATATTAACTCAGATACGGGGTGTTAAAATTAAAACTTTTTTTTGTTTTTCTTTAATAAATTTGTAAAAAATAACGCTTTTGCACAAAATTTTGCAAATATAACGTTTTATTGAGGACGAAAAATTTTTTTTTTCATATTTTTTACGTATAAGGATATACTAAGTTATTAAAGTCGCCCAAGGTCACCATTTCAAAAATATTTGAATTTAAATTATATAGTGCACCTTTTCCAATGAATTTGAAAATTATTAATAATTTGAAAATATATTTTTTTAAGATAAGCTATGAGAAAACAAATGAACTTAATTGGGATGCAATTGCTATGAAACCGCCATGTTGTTATTTTTTTGTTGATTATTGTAACTTGGAAACGAAGAAATGCTATATAGGTATATTGTGTGTATACGCGCACGAAATTTTAAATGGACAAGGAGCCCAGAGACGATATTCGGAACTCTATCCGAATCGAGCACAACCTGATTTAAGGATCTTCAAAAAAATTTTACGGCCGATTAAGAGAAACAGGTATTTTTTGTCCTAAACAGGATTCCACAGCTCGCCTGAAGACTATAACTGCCGAACAAGAAGAGGAAATTCTGGTCCGCGCAGCTGAAAATCCGGAAATAAGCACACGTTGCTGCGGCAACTTTTTACGAAAAGGGCCTTTATCCGTTTTTATACCATTTTTACGTAAAAAAATATGAAAAAACTATTGTTTTTATTAAGCTGTTAAAAAGTAACAAAGAAAGCAGGCAATTGCCGATGATTAGGCAACCCGCTTGTCACTAAATAAAAAGTGAGCAATACGCTTTTATTTCAGATCTTGACACTGTTATACACAGAACAAAGCATATAGCTTTCCATAAATTAAAAAAAGGTTTTTTTTTAATAAACTTTTGTCCTTTTTGTTTTTGTTTTCTTTTTGGTAATAGGGTTTGCGATGAAGAAGCGCAAGCATTTCTCTGCCGCTTAAACGTAAGCGTATGCCTTAGTAAATATTATTTATAAAGCGTAAATCGCAATAAATTTATTTTTTTAAAACTGTTTTTAATTGCAAAATATTACCAAAAATTAAAAATACCGTCTAACTTGAAGGTAGACTACTAAAAAAATCAATTAGATAATAAAGTTTTTCTACTTTTTTGACTTTCTCAAAAATATTTTGTGAAATTGTAACTAATGGCCCTTAAATGCCTTAATGTTTGGTGACGACCATACATTTAAAATAAAACATAAATGTATATTTTATACATTATTTCATTTAAACAAATTATAAAATATTTCTGAACTTTTAAAAAACGTGCTCGCCGCTGTGCTATTTATGAATGAAGTAAGCCATGTTTGTTTTACAACTACCTTTCCCTTACCGACGCCGCACTGCTACAGATATACTTGCAAAGTATATATATATATATATATATATATATATATATATATATATATATATATATATATATATATATATATATATATATATATATATAAATAATAGTTCAAATTAGGGTACACGATAACTCAAAAAGTTATTGGTTGATCTCTCGGAAATTTTGCATACATCTTTTTAATGATATTATTTTCTATATGAACCTACAAATTTTCAAAAAATTTTTGAAAAAATAATTTTATCGAAGCAAATACCATAGAAAAATTCGGCTCACAAAATACTTAATGAGGAATTATAACTTTAATTAATTCTTATTTAAAATCATAACTACGCATGCGCCTTTTAAACATATTTAATTAAATGACATGTTGACTGTTGCGACAGCTATTTATTAATTTTAAATTTTGCGTTCGGCCCAAAATTCCTTTCATTTTTTCCGTAATTAATGCGGCGAATTTTTTAATTTTTTTTAAGCACATCAAGAAATTATGACATTAATAAACACACATAATTTTGGTTCTTGTTTTCAAATCACTACATCCGATGCTACAATGCTGGGAGATTGAGAAGTCTCGCTGAGACATTCCTGGAAGAATTTAGTATACATCCGCTATTTGAAATAATAAAAAAAATTATATTAAAATTATATTATTTTAATGTGTAATTAAATCAGATGCCAATTTTAAAAGTTCATAATGACTTTCGTTAAAAAAAAGAAATTATGAAAATGAAGCAAAATTTAAGCAAAATTTAAGCGTTTACAGGCATCTTCCCCCTTAATTCATTTTATAAATTAGCGATTTAAATTAGAAAATAGAAAAAGGAAATAACAATAAATCCCTTAATTTTAAAAAACAATATTTTCGCAAAGACTGGCAGCACAGAACACCAAAATTATTTAAAATTTTTTGTAATTAAATATGTTTCACTTGTACAAACATGTATTAAATATAGAAGTTAACGCTAGACCTTGACAGAATATTGATTTTTTGTGTTTCAATATTTCAGGTATTTAATGAAAGCTTTTTTATTTTCTAATTGAAATAGCAAATTTTCCATATAAAATAAACCAAATCTGCTGTTGCTAAAAATAAAATAACCAAGAACAAAAAAAAGTATGGTGCTCCATTAAAGAAATGCTATTTAAATTCGAATCAAGACACACAAGATGGCTTTCTTACACTTTTTTTAATATGAAAAAAACCACATATATGGCCCTGTTCAGTCCTAGTTAGATAACTCTGTATCGGTCTTAAGTTATTAAAGCTTTGTGGACTTTCACTTTACAATAGACCTGTTTAAATAATGACCTATAAAGCAACAAAACTATAATTATTAACCTACCTAGAGTCGTAAAAAATTTTCTAGCAAAAGATATCCTCATGTGTCCCTTATGTATCAACCAATCGCACAACCAGCCGGAGCTCATAGATACGATCCACATCAGGACATAGGGTACGGAAGACCAGATTCCGTTCTCCTTGACGTTGAAGTGTAATACGTCCTTCATATATTTAGGAAGATCTGTAACCATCGTGAAAAAGCCCCAGTCGTGACCAATTTGAGCTATTACCAACGCCCATATGGGAGGAGATGTAAGAATGGATTTCCAAGGGATTACTTTATCTTTGCTTGAAATATTTGCTGGAAAGAAAAAAGTGATACTAATAAAGATAACAGGGTAGAATAAAAACCAAAAAAACAAATATAAAGATATCTTAAGGTGTCAACGTCTAACGCCTAGTACTGCTCATGTGACAATTCATTTATCCATTTCTTATTGAGCGTCAACCGCTGGCGACTACAGATGCCGCGGCCCTACCCCTCTTGAGGCAGTCAAGCGTCAGCCGCCGGTTGTCAAAGTCGTGCCTGAACGATGTCGAAAGTTTTATTTTCCGCAGAGGAAGATAAAATATTGGCGGAATGCGTTAAAAAATACCCTTGCCTTTACGACTTAAAACTTTCATCATATAAGGATCAAAGAATAAAAGATTCAGCTTGGAAGGAGACTGTTTGGTTAGATCTTCTTTTATCAAGTCCAGTATATAATTAAACTGAGCAATATTTAATCTAAAAAATTGCCTAAATTTCTCTTTGTCTTTCAATAAATGTCTATTTATTAAAGTTTGAAAAAAGCCTTTGTCAGTTCTGGTTTTAAATAATGGATGAACTTGTTCATTTTCTTTGCACATGCTTTTCAGTAAAATTTCTTCGTCCTCAATTTCTTCTAATAGTAAATCCAATAAAAATATTTTTTTGTTTTCGCACATTTTTTCTACACTTCATAGGAAATAGGTGTACTGGCGTCAGATGCTGCGCGGCAACCGCGTGCGTCAGCCGCCCCATAGGAAACGTACCTTTAATTGGTTTTCATTTTCAGACTTAATGGCCTTTTTGAACCAAAATTTGGAAAATATAGTACCGTAGTATAGTACCGTATAGTCGGAGAGCTACCAGCCACCTTGGCTAACCTGCAAGGTACCAGGCTACAATTTTGTATATGATTATATGGTATACAAATTTATCGTAAATTTGCCGCCCTAGGCTTCAGCCTACTCAGATTTTGTAAATCCACCCCTGTGCTGGAGTAAATACTTTCATGGATATAAATTTTTAAATTTTACATTACAAGTATTAAATTTAATCGTACATTTTCACTTAATTTATAAAAAATTTCAGAAGTACTTTGCACCATTTATAAGTCCATTTAATTGCCTTCTAAAAGCTTTCCAATAACTTTTTTACGACACTGAAAAATAGGTAAAAAACACGTTTAAAAAAGGACAAGCACTAGAGTGTATATGAGAAAAAATCCAATGTTTTGATCGTGTCACGTCAATACCCCTGGCCTTCCTTAGCGAGATTTTGTATTAAACATGGACAAAGTTTTGCGTAAAATTGTGCAAAGAGTCCTAAAAAATCTAGATTTTTGGGTTTAAGTATAAATTCCAACCTGGATACCGTTTTTTAGATAACTATATAAATAATATATAAATAATAACGAACAAAAAAACTAAACACGCTTAAAATAAATTGTCATTAAAAAAATTGAGCAAGCCTTGTAGATTTTATTAGGCGGTACGGTCATCGTTGAATAATATTCTAATAAGTCTAGTCACTGCTTTGAAGGGTCGATTTGCCGACATTGGCCTTGAGTTACAACGTCGTCAATATTAATAGTTTGGCGCCTGCATGATTATTTTTATATTAGTAAACTTTCATAGAAAATATATGTAAAATAATTAATCTAATTTATCCTTAGAATATTGAAGAAATTAATTACAATCACTTGGACTAATACTGCAGTTACCTACAGAACATTGAGAAATATGTTATACCATTTTAAAAATATAATAAAACAATTTAAAGCAATAGGTAATAGCAAATACCTCGCAAAAACTCTTTCTGTGAATGTGATGCGAATCAGCGAAAGCACTTGCAAAAACTACTACCGGCTCGGCCGGCTGTCTTGCTGGGAGAGGACAGGAGGAAAATTTGCGTGCGCTCGGGTGATTGGACTTATTAGAATATTATTCGACGATGGTACGGAGGTAGAAATATCATTATTGTCGTAGTCTTCTACTTGAAATGAAATAGATGAAAAATCGCGATTCTTAAGAAAATAATTGTCTTTTGATAGTTTAACGTATTTTTCGTATATTTCTAAGTGCAGTAGAAAAAGTCGTCGGAAAGCTTTTGAAAGTCAATTAAATAATAAACTGTGCAATTTTTTATAAGATTTTTTATATATAAGGCAAAAATTTACAATCAAATTTGATACTTCTAATGTAAATTAAAAAATTTATATCTCTGAAAATACTTTTTTTTTTTCCGCAATCTAAAGTTTTACCACAATATAGTATAAACACTTGGCATTAAGCGAGAATTATTTTATTAATAATGTTTTTTTCGTAATAAAAAACAATGTATAAAAATGTCTCATTTTTTCGAAAAAAATCGAAAAGTTTTAGGCCTAAAAAATAGTTTTTGACCGAGACAATCCTGCCAGATACTGATTTTCTTATTTAAATATTATTAAATTGATCATACACGAAATTGTAGCTTTGTACCTTACAGGTTCGTTAGGGTGGGTGCCAACCCTTAGACTTGTGGTGAATGTGGCATTTTAAATCAATGTAATTGACAGAGTAATTTAGACGCCTCGTTTCCTCAGAACGGTGATAGGGAAAGGCGATGTGATGTCATAAATATCGTTATCATTCTATTACATGTTGTCTGATTCAGTAGCCGAATTTACGCCAATCACTAAAAATTTTAAAAATTTAGCTTTACTCACTAGCTTGCAATAAGGTAGTTTTCGAGAGATAGGGAAAGAATTTTTCTTCCAATTATAAGTGGGTGCGAGTTTTCATTATTGTTTCTGTGATTGTACTTACTGATATGTTCTCCCAAATATATTTTCTCCTTGTCGCTAATAAATGGATGAGATTCTGGGTCTGGATAACAAAGCATCATCCAGAAAATAAACCATATTATCCCAATAGCTCCAAAGAAATAAAATACTATTGCCCAATCGTTTGTGGCTGATATTAGGGCTCCACTTACAGAGTTTCCAACAACTGTTCCTATAAAAGGAAATACTTGGTAAATTAAATTGGATATTGGGTGATCTAAATCTTTTAGGGAAATTAAATGGTACCTACATATATAATTAGTGGCAAAATGAAACTGTTTTATGAACTAAATACGTTACGTTTGTGGTCCAATCTAATGAGTAAAAAAAACATCGTTTTTAAACTGGTATGTATAAAGAAACTGGAATAATTTTCTATTTAGTGGCTAAAGCAGTTCAAACTTGTTATCTAATTAATACCCCTTACGCTTTTATGTTTGACAAAGCTTTAACTTTCCAATAAAATATACAGCCAAAACTCCTTATTCGCGCTATCTTTATTCGCGTTTTCACTATTCGCGGATTAAAAATAGCGACTCAATTCCTATATTCGCGGCTAAAGATTTCTTTATTCGCGGATCTAATCGGTACATCGGTACATACGCAATGATAAAAAGAATTTTAATATGTAGGCATCCAACCGAAAATCCTTTGAAAAAGCGTCATCAAATGGACTAATAGCCGAAATTGCGAATGGTATAGGACGAGATGGGTTCGAACAGATAGAATTAAGTGACATTCAGAAATTGCTTGAATCGCAAGATGAAGATTTGATTAAAACCAACTTAGGGGAAATGTTAAATTCACAGCCCAATGAAGAAGAGGCTTCAACAAGCACGGGCAACGTGACATTTAATTTGATAATTCTTAGTGAAGGTTTAAGAATGGCAAATAAGCTGTGCGATTTGTTTATGAAAATTAATCCGTCTATGGAACGAAGTCTTATTTTTAAGAGGCAAATGCTAATGCCACTGCTGAATATCAGTCTGAATTGAAGAAACTTATAAAAACGGCCAGCAAAAAAAAACAAATTTTTTTAAACCATTGCCTAAGCCTGAATATAATAATTAATCAATATGGTCAAAAACTTCTATTCATTCAACCATTCCATATTCACGGTTTCTATATTCGCGGCATATTTACGGAACATATACCCCGCAAATAAAGAGCTTTTACTGTAGTGCCTTTTATTTATGCTAAAACATCTCTAATGATAAAAAATATAATGAAGCGTGCCGCGCATTGATGATTTACGCAAAATAAATTTACAAGGCTTTAAATCCAATTATACTATTTTCGTAACAGCAAACTAATTAATCTATTTAGTATTTGTTTAAATTTTTTATTCAGCATAAAATTAAAAACAATGTTTATCTTAATAATACTGAGTTAAAATTATTATTAACAAATCAAAACTTTACGCTCTTGATTACGATAAATATTTTTAAACTAATTTAAACCAGTTTTTATAGCTCTTTGGTTAAAGAATGCATAGTTGTTTAGTTACAGGTGTTTCGACATATTATGCTTATAAACCATGGTAGGTATACAGGGTAAGCCAAACAAAGTGAAAGCAAAAAATAGGAAAAAACTTTTTCCTTTATGATGTTATAAACCAAAAAACATATCTTATGAATACCAAGAATACGGAGGGTAAAATAAAAATATTAAGTGTGAAAAAGTAACGTGAAAGTTATGGTTTCGAAAATAATACCCTTGGTAAAGTCATGTGGAAGTTATGGCTTCGAAAATAATTTATTTTTGTGTTTCAATCCTTGTAAATAGACTGTCAAATGGCATTTAATTATAAGGTTAACCCTCACCTCAGGTGCAATTATTTCGTGATTAAAATACTTGGGTTTAATAAAAAGCTGTTTATAAATATAAGTACTTATATGTTTATATAAAATTCATTAATCATAGTATTCTATCCCGTGAACCCAGAAATTCTCAGGCAACACCGCTTTACAAAAAGAGCCAGTCAAGACCAAAGACGTCTTAGAATATACAGACCCGGTGTTTTATTCATAGCTTATTCTATTGACCACTGCCTACACAGTTGTCTATTACGATATAAACGCAAAACAAATAGGTATAGAAGTGCGGTTAGCCACAAAGAACATATGCTACAATTTACGCCAAATATAGCCATCTGACGGTAAGAAGTTCATTATTAAAACCACGAAGATATAACCCAGAAGTTATAAGGTCGATCACGATTCGTTCGCGGTCTGATCTCGGTCTAGTAAAATATTATTAAATGAAATATTGTTTGCATTCATACAGGGTGCGGCAGCATAACATACTTTTTTCAAAACTTAATAAAACGCATTGTATGAATCAGAAAGTTTTAATTTGGTTTTTACCATGTTGGTACATACCTAAAGTTTTGTTTTACATAGCTTTGAAGAGCAAATTACGTAGGTGACATCCCCCATTCTCGATACATTGAGTAAACCGATTTCTAGCGCAGCAGCATAACTTCCTTTTTTTGATCAGGGGCGATTTAAAATGGCCGGCACGATCTCCCGATTTATCTGCTTGTGATTTTTTTCTATGGGGTTTTTTTGAAATCCTGTGTTTATGTGAACCGTCCAAGGATCCTTCAAGATTTAAAGGACAACATCTAGAAATAAATAACCAACATAACGCCTGCTATACTTGAAAGAGTCATGAGAAGCGCCAGAAATCGGTTTACTCAAGGTATCGAGAATGGGGGACGTCACCTTCCTGATTTGCTCTTCAAAGCTATGTAAAACAAAACTTAAGCTATATACCAACATTGTAAAAACCAAATTAAAAATTTCTGATTTATAGAATGCCTTTTATTAAATCGCAATCGCAATTAAAAATTGAACAAAGGAAGTTATGCTGCCGCACCCTGAACTATCCGTAACAGTCAAGTTTCGGTCAAATCCCATTTCAGTCGTGATTAGTCTGGAAGAAATTTTGTTTGAGCGAGATCGAACTTGACATGACAAGTATCGATAATATGAATGCTCTTTTGTTCCCGGTTCAGTCAGCTACTACCCTTTGAAACGACAATTGCATCAAATGTAATTAATGTACATTTGAAGGACTTTATAAAATTTCTAATAAATAATGAAAAAAAATTGAATTTTTAAGTTAATCCTAAGTAATAACGATGTCTGTGTGAATCTTTATATACTTTAACAATTATTTTATTATTATGAGCCAAATACATCCAACTATCCGACTTCGATTATTGACGGTTCAAGACTGACGTTACCAGACCAAGATCGGACCGCGAACGAACCGTGATCGACTTTATAGTGTGAATTTATAAAAAATTGTATTCCTCCAAAAACACTTATGTAAAATAAGGGCCAAGTTCCTATTCAAAAATCTTAGCCTCTTACAGTACTAAGATCTAATAATATATTAGAACAAGTTCTTTCAATAATTTTGACTTGACAAGCTTTTTACTGACCTGTCTGTATTAAGAAATGTTCTTTTTTCATTACAACAGACAGTTTTTATTATTAATAGAGACAGATTAATAAAAAACTTGCCAAGTCAAAAAAGAGTGGAATAAAATTGTGGACAGAACTTGGTCTTATTGAAGATCTTAATACTTTAGGAAGCCGCAGGGGCGTAGCTACCGGCGTATCTGCTGTATCAGTATACGGGGCCCCCGGGCCACGGGGGCCCCCAACGTGCATAAGCCAAAATTCATAAAAACTTTCCTAATTTTAAAACTGAAATTTTAAATACGATTAAAGAATATGGAATTGATTTGAATAAATGTAGAGTAAAGAGTTACGATGGAGCACGCATTAAATTTAGTTTCAAACGATGCTGCGAAACATGTTCGTGAAGTGTCGACTTTTTTTGATAATTTAGAAAAAATATATACTTTTTTGGCAATAGCAAAAACAAAGCAATAGTATAAAACGCTGGGCAATGTTAAGTGACAATTCGTCTGAAAAATATTTAATTACCCTTAAAAAGGTATGTCCTACCAGATGGTCTTCAAGGAACGACGCTTTATTAGCAGTAAGGAAAAATTATTTATTAATCATGAAAAATTTGTACCAAGTAAATTTAATTTCGAATAAAAAAGATGAACGTGAAGAATGTAAAAATATAATTAACATTTTAGATAGTTATGATTTCTTAGTGCTTGTCACATTTTTTTCACTATTTGAAATCATTAATCCTGTTTTTAAAGCCCTACAGCATGAAAATAATAACTTACAGAAAACTAGTATTATATTAAGTAATCTTTTGAATAGACTGTGCGAATTAAGACATCAAAATTCATTCAATAGTTTGCTAAATCAAAGATAATACTACTACGAATAGATGGTTCATTTAAATGGGGCGTTTTGAATCAGTTCGAAGATATCAATGCTTCCGTAAATGCGAATAAAATTAAGTCGGTAACCCCTGCCCCAGCGAAACAAACCGTGCGACATTGCCAATGTCTGTCGCTTGTCCTTATTCGGAACACGAAGTAGCGAAAGCGGGCGGCTAAACGGATTGTGTTTTTTCTAGTCGCGTTTCATCACGCCAATAGTAAAGGCCTGCCGGCAACACTGTTTAACTTTCGTTCAAGGATAGCGCGAAAATCTTTCGATGGACATCGGCTCGCGTTAGCCAAAGTCCATTAGGGGTATCAAAAATATAGCATTGAATGGTTCATCTTATCCGTAGTAGTATTATCTTTGGCTAAATGAGTTCAAAGATTTAGCAAAAGAGTGGGTAGAAACAACTGTTTTTAAAAACAAAAGGCGAATGATAACGAAGCGTTTTTTTGATGAGTTATCACAAGATGAGAGAATTTCAGACCCGAAATCCTATTTTAAAGTCAATTTATACTATTGCTGTTTAGATATATTAATTTCAAAAAACTAAACAAACATTTCAGACCCTTTGCGACCTGAGTAGTATGTTCGAACTATAACAACCGGAAAAACTCCTGTCTTCTTCAAACGAAAAGATATTCAACGCTTCCGGAAAACTCTCGGCTAAATACAGTAAAGACATCTTAGTTAATCTTTATGACCAATTAAAGGCTCTAAAAACATGCTTACAATCTAAAATTCAAAAAATTCATTCCATTAAGGAACTTATTGAATTATTGCTGATAAAATTCAATACTCTTGCATCCAGTTTTTTGGAGGTAATAACAGCATGCTTTTTATTTTTGACCCTTCCAGTTACAACCGCAACTGCTGAAAAAACTTTTTCAAAATTAAAACTAATAAAAAATTACCTAAGAACGATGGGACATGAATACCTGTCAGACCTGTCACTATTGTCCATAGAGGCAGAAACTTTAGAAAAATTAAAGTCATTATCAGCTATAAATGATTTAATAAAACAGTTTGCCGAAAAAAAGGCAAGGAGAGAGTATATTTAATTTGAATTGTTTGTAAAAATTTTGGAAAAAGTGACAGATAGATAATTATGATGAGTAAATATTTCTTTTAATTTTATGCAAACATTTTTTTTTTGTAAGAAATCTTTATCCTCCAAAAGGGCCTCCAAACAAATTTTTATATGGGGCCCCACCAAGGCACGCTACGCCACTGGGAAGCCGAGATTTTTAATAGAAACTTGAACCATATTTTACATAAGATATTTTGGTGGGATACAGCAAAAGTACATGGGAAGTACTTTATACCATAAAGATTAGTACCTAATTTGTTTAAATTTCATAAGTTATTATCTTGTAATAAGACCCAAATGATAAAGATATATTATTTTATATTGTTTAATTACTCTATCATCAATGTTGTGGATAACTCGGTTAGACGATTATTTTTAGGCAAGTTATTACATAAAAATGCATTTACAGATTTACTGGTAATGAAACTTTATGTAATTAAAAGTATCTAGGCTAACTAGATATCGACATGTCCTTGTGATGCAGAATTTTATGATAATCTGAACCTAATCGGAACAATTATTCAGGCAGGTCAGGTATTTTAATAATATTAATCCACTTAAAAACATATTTTTTAAATAATACTTGCATTCTATTTGCTTTATTGAAGGTTCTTGTAGAATATTTTAATTCGCTTAAAAATAACTAGATGAACATCCTATTAAATAAGAAATTATAAAAGCAAAAAGTTTATTAAGTACGTCTTGAATCTGCAAATAGGTAAAAAAGAGTTTTTTTTATAGGATCGTTTTGGTAAACAAACATAAGAAATTAATTGAAGCGGACTGGATAAGAAGGGCATTTTGGCGGAAGCTAATTGATTCCATTAAAGACCTTTAAATTGGTTGTGTGGACAATTCATACCGTACATGATAAAGACAAAAACAGATTCCTCTAACACAGTCTTTCTCAAAGCGATAACGCCCCCTTGTGGCCACTGGAGGCCTAGAGGGGGGCGGTAAGGGACCCAGAAAAATTTGAGGGCGGTGATGTGATTTAAGGGGCGATGGGTGATTTGCAAAACTTCAGCTACTTGATATTTTAAAATTCGCTGAAATTTAAATCCTCCTACTACACAACATTTATTTATTAGTTCATATTTATATCCTATATTATTATATAAATATAAACTAAAAATATCTTAAATATTTATTATTTTTAATGCGTTCGCAACGCTATTCATTCTTAAATTATTTAGTAATAGGTATTAAACACTGAAAAATATTCGTGGCTTCAAGTGTCGCAGGTGAGGTCCCCTCCTCAGAAGACACATATTAAAAATAGGTATCTATTGTTGTTGATTTTTGTTGTACCTAATCTAGTAAAACTAAAGCAAAAATTAAATTGAAATTAAAAGGTTCAATTATAATTCACGTTTGGCGCGAACAAATATTGTTCGATTTATTTGTGCAATCCTGTATTATATTCCGTCAACGTTCGTGCGGTCCGTTTTTGCGGAGTGCAGGTGCGGGGAGGGACAAATCCCAAATACACAGCCGCTGCTCGCGACCGATCGACGACTGACGTAACGTTCCGCCGCACGCTACCCCGATACTCTTATTGATTATTGTTTATTTTGAATAAAAGATACTCTTAATATTTTTAAGTTGCATTATTATTGCTTTCTCTGGTAAGAAGTCTCGTTTAGAATATAGGTTTAATTAAACTCCAGGCGAGACTAATATGTTATTGAGATTTTTAAGGTGAAAAAAAAATGGGGGGCGCTACAAAATAACTGAGTTTTTAAGTGGACGTTAGACAAAATAAGTTTGGGAACCTCTCCTCTAACTGGATGATGACATACACCTGATGACGACTTGAGATAGCTACCAGTTGAAACGTTATGTTATTTAAATAAATTAGGGCTATGAAAGCCTAAGAAAAATCGTTTATTAATTCTAAATAAAGCTTACATACCTATTTGGCTTCCGGCATATACTAGAGTTCCTATTTTCGATCTTTCCTTTAATGGCACCCAGTTTGCCAATAACGTGGTCAGGGCGGGAAATGTGGTACCCTAAAATAAATATTAATATTTTGTAATTAATACAAAATAAGTAGGAAATATGCAACTTAGCTATATCTGAAATGTGTTCGTTAGAATAACAAATTTTGGGAAATATTGTTTTTTTCAAATATCATAAAAACGCGCAAAATTATTTTAATGTTTTTTTGGTATATAGTCTCTAGAAAATGGTATCTTTTAGTGGTATAGTGACCAGATATAAAAAAATGACAAGTTTATAAAGGTGTCATCAACGGTTTTTTTTTTAATTCTATATAACCAACAACTTAACAGAACAGATATTTTTATGCGGTAACGGGATGTATTTAGAACCTTTTTTAACTCTTGTGCATTTTTTAATAGTCTTCCTACCAAAAAAATAGTGAATTTTTTAGAAACAGTAAGTGTAATAAGTAAATATTGAAAAAAACTTAAGGTGTTTTTACAGTTTGAAAGATTTCTTGCGTAAAGTTTTTCTTACTGCAATTTTTCTTGCTTGCAATTTTATTTAAAAGTTTTACCGTTTGACGACTCTTTTTGAGCATGTTATAGCATCCAAGAAAAAAAAAATATCTTTTAGCTATCAAATTACTCGATAGTATTGAAAAATTGCCCTTATGCTTGAAAGTTTCCGAAAAACTGAATATGTTACACTCATGGACAAAAATATTGAATAATCTTGAAATTTGCCATAAGACGCAATGCTAATTGTCTGTACCAAAAATATTTATATTACCACTTAGAAATCATTAAACGAGATGAGTAGAATGTAAAGTGTTAAAAAAGGACAATCTTACAGTTGTGTATCATTACAATATTTGCTATGTTACTGATAAACCCCACACAGATTGTTACACATTTTTAAATCAATTACAGCCATTTAATTTACTACTGCTTTCTTTTTTAAAACTTTGTAGAAAGTGTGATATTAAACAGTAACACACCAAATGTTGTAATGATACACAACTGTGAGATTGTCCTTTTTTGACACTTCGTTTAATAATTTCTAAGTGGTATTGTACATTTCACAATAATTCGTTGATTTCTCGACCGCAATAAAATTTAAATGACAACCCTCAATGGTAAACCCAGCCATTAATAAGTTGTCTGACAAATATCTATTGTGTAGACACCGCACCTTTTGGAAGGGTACAGGTCCTGATTACCTACTAATATCAATAGTTTAGGTTAGCTATTTTGGATGCTCAATAACACACTCGAAAATACCTTGACAAACAGCAAACGACTGATGAATTAGGGTGAAAAGACTGCTTTACATTAAACACCTGCAATTTGCCTTTAACCTACATAATATACTAGTAGAGAGAGTATAGTAGATACAATATTAAATAAAGGAAATTTTAAGTCCGGACCTACATGCGGGTACCCAAAGTATATTGAGTTTTACGACTAACAGTAGCAGGTAAAACGAGAAATCAACGAATTATTGTGGAAAGTACTGTAATATAAATATTTTTAGTACAGACAATTAGCATATTTTTGTCCATAAGTGGATATTATATCCATAAATACGATCAGTATTTTTTCCATTATATTAAGCAAAATATTTTTGTAATAAATAAGGCTTTATAAAGGTTAATCACTTTTCCTAATGTTTTGGGGGTGGTTCACCACTTTGGAGGGGTAAGATTTAACCATGATCTATTTAAAATGACTAGTATGGGTTATGATAAGGCTTTTATACAAAAAATAAATACTATTATTTTTTATTTCTCCGGCTTTTTAGTATCTTTTTTTTTTAGATAGTGCTTTTACCCATGGTAGGGGTTGTTTTCTTATTAAAACTAATAAAAAATAGTTGTTTTATAGTTTTCATGACATAAAAATATAAAAGAAATTAGAATGTTTTAAAATGTCTGATTTATTTTTTAATTTTTAGGGATGATATCACGCCTTTAAGTTGCTCGCCCACTAGCGCGACGCGATGAGATCCGACACGTCGCAACAGGGTTGTCCGCCCACTGGGTGACGAGACGCGACGCGGCGCGACGTGAAATCTTCTAAAATGTGGCAGTCGATTGTGAGTTGTCATGGAGAGCTCATCGGACGAAGATATTTTTGTGTTTGGAGTAATTGCTGCTACAGAAGAGGAAGAAAAGAAAAAGAAAAAGCGAGTTTGGGTCAATGAAATTAATCGAAAGAAAAAGGAGAATTCCATCACTTATTTTTAGATTTGAGAAATGATCCAAGAAAATTTTTCAAATACTTTTGTATGTCGGAAGAAAAGTTTTTCGAACTTCTTAGTTTAATATAGACGTGTATAGAACACCAAAAAAGAAGTTGCTTTTACATACCTTGAAATCAGAATCCACTAAAAAGATTTTTTATTTAGATTAATTTTAAAAAATATATAAAAATAATAAAAGACGAATATCACAAAAATAACAACAAATAAACATATGCAGTGATAATAGAACAGAGCAGCATGTGAGATTCTTCACGATCCTTCACGATGGAGGATACCCGAAGGAGGCCGATGAGACTCGAATGCCACGCGACATTGTCACTTGCTTGTTCTCCCGACTTGTCTCGAGGTGTCACGTCGCGTCGCTTTGCATCGCGCCGCGTCGCATCGCCTAGATGGGCGGACTTTAGTTTAATTACATGTAAAGTATCCCTGATGCATTTAATGGCGTCGCGTCGCGTCGCGCCGCCTCTCTCTAGTGGGCGAGAACCTTTAGGGGGCTTAAGAGTGCATTTTTAATCTTAATAAATCCTTATTTATTATGAAACTACTTAATTTGGTTTTACTAAGATATATATGATGGAAAAAATTCGATAATCATTGTATTCATATTCGTTTTTCGGAAATTTTCAATCCCAAAGTAAGAGTTATTTTTGAAAAGTTTCAAAAAACAAACGATAATGATCATCATGATTTTTAATATTGAATAATTTGATAACTGTAAAATACTTTAATCTTTTCTTTGGCAGCCGTTATAACTTGCTCAAAAACAGGCAAATTTTGCGGTTATTTACATAAAATTTAAAAAAAAGGAAAACACGATGACTCGTTCTATTACTAGCGTCTAGAGATACCCCGGATATTTTGGCTCACGAGCTTCTTGACAGTGTTGACACATGAAACAGGCTTTATTATGCAGGAATTCGGCTAAAAAATTACATTTTAATGCAATAATTTGGGATCTTTTCAATACGTCCCTGCATTTTTATTTCGAAATATAATTGGGGAAAATAAAAACCGCTTTGCTAATCAGAACTAACCATGACCGACTAGAACTTTTAAATTTGTCTAAATTATCCCTACATAGAAGTTAACAAAATTTTAATAACGTATTAGAAAAAACCCGGGGAATATATAATTACAATTACACTTTAAAAAAAAATTATAACCTCTACCATATCAAAAATTATAAAAATTTTGTTAATAACTTCTATGAAGGGATAATTAGACAAATTTAAAAAGCCCCAAGTTTAAGTCGGTCATGGTTAGTTCTGATTAGCAAAGCGGCTTTTTATTTTCCCCAATTATATTTCAGAAGTGAAAATGCGGGGACGTATTAGAAAAGACCTAAAATTATTACTTTACACTTTAAAATTTAATTTTTTAGGTTATAACAAAATCGTTAGATTATTAGACATGCGTCAACACTGTCGAGAAGCTCGTGAGCCAAAATATCCTGGGTATCTCTAGACGCGAGTCCTTCTATTACACTCATGTTGGATACTAATAATTCTATAATTATAATCTTAACTAAAAAAGTTATATATAATACTTTTCTTTACTTACCTCTCCCAGTCCTTCCAAGACTCTAACGACAACAACCCAAACCCAGTTTCCGCCAGTGGCGTATATCACAAAGGGGGTAATAAAAGTGAAAATTGCAGTACACAACATTCCTAATCCTAATGAATATTTGCCTCCAAATCTTTCGGCTATCATACCACCTGGTATGTGGGTTACCACATAACCCCAATAAAAGGAACTTAAAATGAGACCTTGCTGTCGGCTAGTCCAAGGATATATATTTGCAGATCTCTAAAAACATAGTTAGAAGAATAGAGATAAGATTTTTTAAATTTATTTGCGTTATTTTTTTGATCAGCTCTCGACCGTTTTGGGAAATCGATTGCGCCGAGATGGCTTTTATTAAAAATTAAGGTAATTGTTTAGATGTGTGACTCCACTTTTTTGGGATGTAAAATCAACGATATGAAAAAAAAATTAAGTTGATAAATATTTGTATTCTTAAAGTTCATCAAAAATGAAATATTAAAAAAAACAAAATTGACAATTTTTAGGTACTTTTTTTAAATCCAAAAATTGACATTTTTGATTTTTTTTTAATTATTTGTCTTTACACGTAGAATATGAAACAAATCACTAGAAATTGTTAAATTTAAATGGATGCATTTTATTGAGAAAAAACCTGAAAAAAAATCTTTTATTTTCAAAATAAAAATTAACACCCATTTTTTTATTTTACTTAAAAGATTCGTAAGTCCGCCGTAATATAAAAAAAGACATGTCAATATCTCTATTTTTATTCATTTAAAATAGGTGGAGCCACACATCTGAACAATTACCAAAAGTAAAATATGCGATCGAATCTTTGGTTGTTTACTTTTTTAATATCTAAAGAAAAAAGATCTAAATAATAAATGGCGCAGATCATCAATGTTTTTCTATTTTTTATGCTTAGGATAGAACCTTTTACTTTAATATTTGGATTCCCAAGCCTAAGTAAAGCAAATTTCTTTTTACAGGACCTTTAGTTAATATTAAATTGGGGCACCAAGAATCTTGTCCAGTTTATTGCCGCTAAAACACAAAAAAAGTGCTATTTATTCTTGTGTCACTTTTAAAAATAACCTTAATTGAGACAAACAGATCATATCCAAAGCCTCAGCAGCTTTTAAAAAAACTTGATTTCATTTTCGGGCCAGAAAGTATTTCTCCTCTTCTAGTCTATTCTATATGTTTCTCAAATTGGATCCTTACTGGAATTCTGTTCTTGCGTTTGGGTAAGGGCGTCACCCACAACCCTTAGTATTATTGATTCCATCCAAAAAAGAGTCGTTCGCTACTCTTACAAAAAAGCTTACTTCCCTTGTCCACCGACAAGCAGTAGAGGATCTGTCACTGTTGAGTACAACTCACACGCATCCCTCTACAATCCATCCAAAGAGGATACGAACTTCACACTGTGTTTATTTCTTAGCTCCAGAGTGTCTAGTCTGTAGAACATGCTGCCTGTTTTCTTTCTCTTAAAATCTTTAAATCTTGTGTAGGTTAGGTTTAAAGTGAGTGGGTATAACACCCTTCCACCGCGACGGATCGGTCTATTGTGGCTCACACCCTTTTATATTTCTCCCACCAGGTCCAGACTCCTAATAAATCTGATGATCCTGTTGGAAGAGAGATCTTTCACCTCTCCCTTGCAGCAATGTGTCATTGCCGAGGACTGAGAATCTGAATCGTGTCACTACTGGGCACGAACACACTAACGGCCGAGTGATGATCGCAGTTAAATTTAGCAATGGACTTAGCAATTGTTAAAAGTTAACAAGGGTTTAGAATGTTTAACAAAACGTCATTGTCAGTGTTATTTAATGATTTTAGTAGGCAACCTGTCAAAATCTGACATTTTGTTAAACATTCTAAACCGTTGTTAACTTTTAACAATTGCTAAGTCCATTGCTAAATTTAACAACGCGATCTTCACTCGGCCGTATGTGTTCCGCCGATTCATCCTCCTTCATGCACATGCGGCACTTGGCACTAAGTATTTCAATCTGCAGTGTGTCCCGTGTACAGTCCAACTAAAGTTTGTACTCTGTTTGCTTCAGCAGGTTAACAGTACATTGTTGATTCGGTGGGCTTATAAAGGCCTTCGAGTGTCTGAGACCCGGAAGTCCATGCCAGTACAGAAGATTTTCTCTTTGTGTCCAAGCTGATATGAACTGCTTGGCCATTCTATAAGATATACCGATGACCGATCCGGCCCTGTGAATTGTGTTGAATCAGGGAGGTCTGCGAATTCATTACCCTCTAGGCCGGTATGTCTAGGTATCCACCTTGTTGCTTTGACCCAGTAGGGTCAGCGCATCCATGCAATTCCAGACGGTTTTCAAAAAATCAAAAAATTTTGTGTAAATCCTGTGGTTATAAACCGCCTCTTACTTTACCTATGATACCCACGGTTGTTTAGTTCATGAGTTTAAGTTCTGCGTGCATTATCCCAATATATAAAAAAGGTCTACAAAGATATGAAGAGGTTCTGCGACTGCAGTGAGATATTTAAAAATTTAAGAGGATTTCGCAAATTTAAAAGTTTTATCAACTATTTTTATTTTTTAATTTTATATGTAGTAAAAAATCAACCTTTAAAAAAATAATCCGTCACGGTTAGTTTTTTTATTATTTTATTAAATAGTAGCAATAATCCAACAGATCGTTGATAATAGAGTAAAATCTACAGCTATTTAAACACATTGTTATAATTACTAAAAAAATTATAAATAACAAACCGCAGTGTGAAAACTAGTAATATTTATATTCCAGTCATCCAAACAAGAATCAGAATCTTTCGTATCGTCATGTATTGTCTGTTCCACCATTTCTGTGATGGCAACTGAAAGAACTACTCTCATGGTGTATGCGTTCACTACTGCCAAAAACCCCATTATACCCAGTATGTATCTTTGGGGAATTAAAAATACTGAAAAAGGGAAAGAAAATTAAGTATATAACATATAGATCTTAATTAGCGAATAATATATTAAAATAATTATTAGTAAATACATACGTGGTTATATGCAAATAATAGGTACACATTCATTTGCAAAGCTGAACAAATAGAAAACAAAAAAAAAATCTTTTTTTTTGCATCGGTTGTAGCTAATGGTATATTTTAGGTGAAAGTCAAGAGGCTGAAATCAATTAAGGCAAAAATTGTTTGCTGAAAAGATGAGATAATTTTTACTTTTACCTAAAAAATACAGAGTGGGTGGGTCACATTTTCACGAAAGAATTCTAAGTATATGCGACTTATTTAATTTAATAAAGCCTTTGGAGGGAGGGAGTATCCCTTTCTAAGGTCTTTCACCTAAGCTTTGTTCTTGGCTAGCCAGTTTCCTTTCTGATCGACGTATATCAGTTGTTGTAAATGGTCATTTTTCCAGCTTCTACCAAATTAATGCTGGGGTGCCCCAGGGCTCAGTACTGGCACCGACTTTATTTCTTCTTCACATTAACGATATTCTTTCTTCAAAATTAATTCTAACCATAATTTTGCTGATGATAGTACCCTCCACTCTAATATTCAATGTCTTAAGCCACTCTATAGGCCTGATTTGGAAAACAAGCGCTTATCAATGCAAATATTCCTTTCACAAGACCTTAAACTAATCTTGGATTGGGGCGCCAAAAATCTTGTCCTGTTAAATGCCTCCAAATCACAGTCGCTATTGCAAGAAATGTCTACCAATGCTCATCCGTTACATATAAGCGGCCAAGCTCTGCAGAACAAAGAATCTTTTAATCTTGTGGCTGTTACTTTTAAGAATAACCTTAACTGGCACAAACACATTACATCCATAGCCTCAGCAGCTTCAAAAAAGTTTGGATTCCTTTTAAGAGCCAGAAAGCATTTTTCTTTTTCTAATCTGTATACTCTGAATGTGTCCTAGATCTGATCCTCTTTATAATATTGTTCTCATGTCTGAGGAATGGCGTCTCCTACAACACTAAGCATACTTGACTCGATTCAAAGAAGAGCTGTTCGTCTTATTAATGATCCACACTTACAGAAAAGCTTCATTCTCTTGCCCATCAGCTGTAGGGGATCTGTCCCTCTTTTATAGGTATTTTCACGGCTTTTGCTCCGAAGATTTGCCCAATATAATTCCTCCTCTTGCAGCTCCCAACAGAGCAACACGTAGTATTACTTTTATGCATCCTTTTACAGTCCAACTTGAGAGTTCTCGAACTTCCCACTTTTTTCGATCCGATATATATATATATATATATATATATATATATATATATATATATATATATATATATATATATATATATATATATATATATAATATTTTTTTAAAAATATATTATTATATTAATTAAATATATATATATATATAATAATATATATATATATATATATATATATATTTTTAAAAAAAATTTTTTAAAAAAAAATATTTTTAATTTTTATGGCTCATATCATTATAATGATAGTATTTAAAAAAACTAAATGTCTCTATTTAAGAAACTTACTTACTTTTTTGGCCGAAGCCGAATATATTATGGCCTACAGTCCCAGTTTGCCAACCTTTTTGAAAAAAATAGGAAAAAAACAATATTTCTTAATATAAAATTTTGTAGCGTATTTTACGAATACCCTGTTTGTACCGGGTGTTCCACTAAGAGAGGTAGTCGGCTATATCTCAGAAATTACTAATAGTATAACTTTCGGAAAAAACAACAAGGGAAAGTGCTGGAAATTATGTTCAAGTCTGTGGGATGACCGCTAGGGGGCGTAAGGGTAACGTCGAAACATAAAAAACATTTTTAAAAAAATATCAAATAAAGTGTGTTAATAAGTGGACTATTTTAATCTTTAATGTTTTCTAAACAAAAAGCTTCAGGGTAATTTTTGTCAGTTCTTAAAAAAGTGGTGGGGAAGGTTAAAGTTTAATTAGAAAAGTGCAATAACTCCGGTTTGTTTAACCGGATTTAGTGAACTTGGTCTCGTTTTGAAGAGCATTATTTTCAGGTGTATAAACTATTGCTACCTTATCTCACAAACGCCGCTAGAGGGCGTCAAGGGAAAAAAAACATTTACGAAATTTTTTTAAAAATTAAATACAATGAAAATACCTTTTAAAATATTTGATAGAGAAAAAAAACCCCCCAAAACGGCGAAAACCCAATTTAATATCTTTTTTCAAACCGAATATATTAGCCAAAATATAAATACGACATAGAGACGTAACGCATTTAACGACACAATGTTTTCTACTAGGCCGATTTCTTTAGGTAAAAATTAAATTTATAAATTTTTACAAAATATAATGACATACTGCATCATTTTTACTTATTTTAACCCATTTAACGATATTAGACAACATTACTACTGCCACTAACCACAACACTAAAAATAATATTTTGAAATAAAAATTGTTGGATTTTTGACATTTTAGCATCCTTTTGTTTTTAAAGCTAACTTGATAAGAACCACGCTTGATGGATAGGTTGGTAATTATCTAATGTTGTCTAATATCGTTAAATGGGTTAAAATAAGTAAAAATGATGCAGTATGTCATTATATTTTGTAAAAATTTATAAATTTAATTTTTACCTAAAGAAATCGGCCTAGTAGAAAACATTGTGTCGTTAAATGCGTTACGTCTCTATGTCGTATTATTAGAGTTATTAGCACTTTTCTAAATTAAACTTTAACCTTCCCCCACCACTTTATTTAGGAACTGACAAAAATTACACCTGAAGCTTCTTTGTTTAGAAAACATTAAAGATTAAAATAGTACACTTATTAACACACTTTATTTGATATTTTTTTGAGAAATGTATATTTTTATGTTTTGACGTTACCCTTAAGCCCCCTAGCGGCCATCCCACAGACTTGAAAATAATTTCCAGCAATTTCCCTTGGTCGCTTTTATCTAATTTTTTTTCCCAAAAGTTATACTATTATTAGTTTCTGAGATATAGCCGACTACCTCTTTTAGTGGAACACCCGGTACAAATAATCATTTAGCCCAAAACTATTATTTTTTGGGAATATTTTTTTTAAATATTACATTATCTATCTTTTCATGTTAAAATTGTTTCTTTTTTTTTGGAGAGTTGGAATTTTTACTTTTATAATTTAGACACACACACAAAATTACTATGTCATTATACCAAAAATTAAAAAATTAATATATGATTTTATGAAATTAATGTGGATGGATAATTAGAGATCATTATAGCTATTTTATAACATTCACTTAACTGTTATGCATTTTTTAAGGTAAATAAAATTGTTCAATTGCACATCTGCGTTACAGTTTAAATCATGCTTCCTTTATAAGTTGACAGTCTTGGGGCATGTAAGTGAAAGTTGAACTGTAAAAATTGAAAAAAACAGATATCTGCATTACTCTTGCTAATTATTTTGCATTTATTGTTTTATAATATACCGTTGCAAGTGTATATATGTATAATAAAATGTAAATCTTGACCACAATAAACCTTTAATGTATAACTATAATAATACTTAGAACAACATATATTAATTTTCAGATATTGGCTTGAATTTCCGCAAAATTAGTTTTTTTTTAAATCCCAATATTAAATATATTAAAGAAAATAAATCCAGATGCTAGTTTTTTGCAACTTATTTTAATTTTCAGAAAGTTTTTGATTATTACAAATTCCCAAATATTTTGTATATACCAACCAACTAATGGCGGCTTGTCGGATGAATCAATCAATTATTCACCTAGAAGTCAGTTTAATAATATATATCAAATAACGAAATTTATGTTTTAAAATACATGAAAAAATTAAAGTAGAAAAAACCGTATCTAAATTATTTAAGCCAATTTAAGAGGCACTAATTGTTTAATTAAAAATGTCACAAAAATTGAATTTTAGGCTAAAAATTATTTATGAACTTTAATGGAATTCTCTATATTAATTTTATTCTGCGTATATTTCTGAATATTTTTTGTCTATATATATATCGTTATATTCATTCTTAATGTTTTTTAAGATAAGGACAATTAAATATCCAACTTCACTCTAAAAGTCCCAATTATTTTTGCCCAATAACTTTCAACTTTTTAATAAACAACAAAACGTTTTAATTTAAGGTCAAGAAGATCAGCGCATTCTTTCTTCTTTTTATTCCAAGAAATGCTTTATGCTAGAGGACATACCAGCAATTGTTTCAAAAATAGGCTCCTAAACATTTATCTTAACTCATCTCTTTCAAATTTCTTTTGAGGCATACATTTTTCCGGATTTCTGGGAAGCAACCTGTTGCATCCAATCCCCAAGAAAGAATCCCAAGGTCTATTATAGAACTATCTTTTGTTTTAGCTTTTTGCAAGGTAAAAAAAATCATTAACTTCTCATATTTGGACGTGAAGAAAAAAACACAAAATAATCCATGCCAAATGGTACAGATTCAGTCCAAAACCCCACAGCAAATCTTTTATTTATTTCACATAACTGGAACAAGTTTCTTGAGATTTTTGAAGAGTTACAGATCCATGCTCTCGACATATGTAAAACTTTTGATCTGGTCTAGCTTAGTGTCCTTTTAAAA
This sequence comes from Listronotus oregonensis, assembly GCA_019359885.1. Lineage (NCBI taxonomy): Eukaryota > Metazoa > Arthropoda > Insecta > Coleoptera > Curculionidae > Listronotus > Listronotus oregonensis. The sequence goes on from JAHBCN010002616.1 coordinate 44,636, forward strand.
AGTTTCTTTCTACGGTTTTTTACTTAAATTGTATTCTTTACTCCCCAGTTTTTTATTTCCAATCGACGTATTTCTGTTATTGTGGATGAACACTTTTCTAGCTTTCACTTAAACAAAGATGGAGTTTGCCAGGATTTAGTGTTGGTAATGTCTTTATTTCTTTTTTACATCAACGAACTTTTTCCTTTCACAATTAATTCCTTTTAAAGTTTTGCTGATGATATTTTTTATAGTCAGATTTTTAAGGTAATTTCTAAAACAAATTAAAAAAAAAACGCTGAATAATGCAGATATATCTTTTACAGGACTCCATCATGACGTCAATTGGCATAAACACTCTGTGTCCATATCAACAGCAGCTTCAAAATAGATCGAATTTCTCTTTCAAGCCATAAAGTATTTTTTTTTCTAATCTGTATAATATCTATCTATCCCAACCAGATGCTAAGAATATTGTACCCATATCTAAGGAATCGCGTTTATCAAAACTCTTGGCATTTTTGATTACATCAAATAAGGATTGTTGGCCCTAATAATAATCTCACTTTAATAAGAAAACTTGGTTTTCTAGGCTACCAAAGTGCTGTGGTTAGTTGTGGTCATCTCTTTTTGTAAATGTATTTTCACGGCTCCAAAGAGTTAGCCAAAGCAATTCTTACCCTAGCAGTTTCAAATAAAGCATCACAGAGTGTCGCTCTTATGCACCCGTTTACAGTCTATCTAGAGAAGCCCCTAACGTTTTAATTTGCCTCTTCTTTAACTCCATAGCATCTAAACTATAATATCTTCTTTCAGATCTTTGGGTCGTATGTTAATAATAATCTTTCTTTTACTTTCCCAAAGACACCCACGGTACATTAATACTAGGGTTTAAGCCTTTGGGGACTCTCCCAAGATAAAAAGAAATAAAAATAAGAAATGCAAACCCATAAGTTTAATGCACCAAGGGTTCGTTGTTTGCTTTTTGATAAGAGGTAATTTATTTAACAGATTCTAGTAAGTATACAAAGAAAAAACTTATTGTTTCATTTAAAAGGGTAAAAACATTGAGATTTTATTAAACTTCAGGTTGTTAAAAAAAGAAGACTTCATCAAGTAACACCTATATTACGTATAATTAAAGGAATTTTTTAAAATACATAAACACACACACAATAATTTTATTTCGTTTTAAATTCTTATCTAGTCAAACATACATTTTTACAATATTTACTTCGGAATTAAAGAAAATCAAATACAACTTGTTAAAAGTGCAAACAATGATCGAAAACAGGATTTTTATAGAAAAACAAACAAGTCTCGCATTCATATAATGCATTTCCTGAGATTTAGCTTAAAGTTTGTTTGATCAAGCTTATTTTATCTTCAGTTAGCAATAATAGGTATATATAGGTCCCCAAACTTTTTTGTCCTGTGGACAATTTGCCATGTTTTTCAGTTTGGGGTAAATCCCCGACTTACATTATATGAAATTTTTGTAAGTTCATCAACTTCAGATATTTTTTGACAGATGTCATGGACCCTTGCAGGTCGTAGTCGACCTTTGGGGTCGATATAAACCCCTTTGGGAATTATCGGCACAAAAGGTACCTTTTGAAAGGGTACTAGCTTCTTTCACTATTTTCTCTTAGAAAGAAGTAAAAAATGCAAGATTGTGAATTTGTAAATAGTGATATATCTCAAAAACTATTAAAAAGCATCAGTTGCTTTGGGATATATATATAATATATATATTATTATATATATAATATATATATATATATATATATATATATATTATATATATATATAAAATACATTATCTCCTGCTTATTTAAAATTAAAAAAAAAGAAATGACATATATTTTCATATATTTTAATTTTTCTCTTTAACACTCACTTCAGCCCCCTTTTAACTAACCCCTGACTGTCGAAGTACTTATGTAGCGTGAATGTAAAAGTGAAGTTTATTTACACAGGATCTAAAACGATTTAGAGCTTTGGAGGGATAAGAAATAACCCTGCAGGAAGCAGGTTTGACAGTTTAGAAACTCTAGGGCTAAAGAAGCAAACAAAGTGGAATATTTGGGGCATCGCTAGATGAATTTAAAAGGATGCATAAGAGTAGCAATTTGTGTTGCTCTTTTGGGAACTACAAGGGAGGAATATTACCAATGATGCTTTCTAGCAGATGTCGTGGAACTAGTTATAAAAGAAGAAAATACTAATTCTACCAAACATATCTTTTGTATTTAGAAAAATCAAAATATTTGGAAATTTGGAAGTACCTAATATTTTTTTGATATTGTTAGGGTAAAGCTGCTTTTTTATTTCCTATATGGTGACTGCAAACCACAAAAAAAATATGCTGGAAATACAATTTTCAGATTTTTAATCAGTTTCACACCAGTTATTGTAGTGTTTTGTAAAATTTTTAAATAATTGTTATTTTGTGATATCGGTTTTAGATTTATAAATACTTTTGTGTTTTATTTTATAAGGCGAATGCTTTATGAAATACTAAAACCAACAGAAATATTACCCAAAAGAGCTACACCGAAATTAAAGTACAATCTTAAGTATTTTTTTTATAACGAGGATAAATGGTTTTGTCAAAATTGATATCTCTGTATTACTTAAAAAGAAAAATGTATCCAAACTGAAGTTATTTAAAAGATTATTATAATCTACAGAAAGATTAAAATTTTTCCTTAAAATTTATATATATATATATATATATATATATATATATATATATATATATATATATATATATATATATATATATATATATATATATATATATATATATATATATACAGGGTAAGTCTGCGAAGTGAGACCCCCGTTTATTGCTTTAAATATTCAAATTGGGAAAAAATGTTTTAAACAAAAATATTTTGGTTTTTGCTGCTCTATATTTTGCAAACAAGGTTATGTATACAGAATGTATCAAAAAGTCCGTACAAGAACAAAGTGTTTTTTAATGACTCCCTATGTTTTTGTTACATTTTTGTTTTCTGCATGAAATTCTAGATATTTTTTATTTAGCATATCATATCCCTATATTCAAGTGTTTACGAGATATTCGCATTTAAATACAAATTTAGGAGCGAAAAATCCGCTCATCTTTAATGTTGTTTAACGTTTCTATGGTTTCAGCGGTTTTTTGAGAGTTTCATAATAACCATATATGCTATAGAGATTGATTAAAATGTCAAAACGACAGTTTTATTAATCTGTAAAAAAATGTTCAAATCGTTTTTTGCTTGTATAACGTTCTAACTATTTCTACTCGTCATGTGATATCTAATTACTTATTAATTATTACTATGGCTGTATTGTCACTCTACAAAAACCGCTAAAACCATAGAATCGTAAAACAACATTACGAGATGAGCAGATTTTTTCATTCGTAACTTGTATTTAAATGCGAATATCTCGTAAACAATTAAATATAGGGATATGATATGCCAGATAAAAAATATCTAGAATTTTATGTAGAAAAAAAAATGTAACAAAAAATATAGGGAGTCATTTAAAAAAATTAACTTTGTCCTTGTACGGGCTTTTTGATACACCCTGTATACATAACGGTGTTTGCAAAATATAGAGCGGAAAAAAACAAAATATTTTTTCCAATTTGAATATTTAAAGCAATTAACGGGGGGTCTCACTTCACAGACTTACCCTATATATATATATATATATATATATATATATATATATATATATATATATATATATATATATATATATATATATATATATATATATATATATATATATATATATATATAATATAAAATAAGTGCATGCAAACTGATTTCTTATATTTAAAATTTGCTCAGCTTTGTTGAAATGTGTAAAAACTAAACAGATATGAAAAATTATTACATTATTTTGATTAAAAATGAAAATGTTATATTTTTACTTAAAAATGAATCATAATATTTAAATCTATTACCAAATTAATAATACTTACTTTTGGATACTGCAAGTTTCCATCCTTCCAACATAATGATATCACAGAAAATAACTAAACTAAAATTGCCCGCTTCTCACACCAAACTTTTTTCGTAAATCAAAACACTTTTTGGAAAAACTTAAAAATCTATATTTTACCGTGTGTTGCTTGTTATGTATTTAAAAAATAAAAAATTTCTGCACTAAATATTCTATAATATTTCAAATTGCTAGCTGAAAATTAGTTACTTTTTAATTTTAATTGCTCATTATTTTTGCGTATAATTTCTGGTAAGTTGTACCAGAAGTAAATGGTACCAAACAGTTCGCGCGACTACAGAGAAATGGTCTTGGTACTGTCGTTTTAATTTACTTATATCATTTACTAATGCTTATACTTTGTTCGTCTATGACTAAGGTCAATGCTTTGATTTTCTCCAGCACTAACTTTTAAGATTTATTTATTTAATTTTACACTAATTAAATTTCTGTTTTATTAATCCTATTACTGTAATATCCTTAGATTTTTGCTGAAAATTAATTTGCAATCTTTAATATAATTCATTAGTTAAAGCTTACATAAGGAGCCTGGTTTTTAAAAATTTAATGCGCTTCTTTGCCTAAAAGAAATTTAAACCAAAAATATGGATCATTCCAAAATACAGAAATAATGGCGACTATTTGGAAAGTGGACAAATCCACAAAAAAAATATAAGATTAGCCCTAAAAATATAAACATTATGAAGCCAACCACACCACACCAACAGAGTGTAGTGAGTCGATTTACACTAAGTTGAAGATTACCTAAAAGAGAAACTTAAATTACCATCTATAGGCTATTGACTATATCAAAAAAACAAGAGGGATAAAAGGAACTACAACGTTAAAGGGGTTTTATTGTTTCATAATATGTTCAATTAACCTAAAATTTAAAATGTTAATTTTACCTTTTATTTTTTTTCAAATTTTTTACATTTAAAAAATCTTTAATTTTTTCCAATTCTATTTGGGCAAACTTTTTTGTAAAAAATAAAAAAAAACATTTTAATTTTAAATTTCACATCAGTAATTTCTTTACAAAAAAGAAGAAGTTTTTATTTTCTTTAAAACGTTTTTGGGTAAAAATCTTTAGGATTTGTAGTAACCGAAATATGATTTTTCAAAGTTAACTACCTAAATGTTTTTTTTTAATTTTTAATGTTTTTCTTCAGACTTTGTCCTATAGCTTTTTTCTGTAGATAGATATGGCATAAACCATCTGGCATAAAAAAGAAAGCCTATATTACGAGCTTTAAGCCGGTGCCTGGTTAATGTCTGTAGAGTTAATAGTAACCAAGATATGACATTTCGAAGTTGAAAAAGTAGTCCATATTCTGTGGTCTTGTATAAAATGAAATGTCTTCCAAACATAATTTGTTTTATTAACAAGTCATAGACCTGTAGCGAGAAAGAGACATGTTTTTTCCATAGAGATAGTCGTCTACAGTATAATTTAACATGACTTATAAGAAATATCTACAAAAGGCCAACTAATACAAGAAAAGTTGACAACGGACCCCGCAATTTTCTTAAGATAAATGGGTTTTAGTCAATTTCTTTTAAACTTTGCATGCTGATAGTTTAACCACACTTAACCACAACACGTTGATCAAAAGTCTTCACGGGTACAAAACCCAAAAACCCCCCCAACCTCCCCAAACTCACCCACTTAAAGGTTTTCATAGTGATAGTCCTTAACACGCTGATGAAAAGTCTTCACGGACACAACACTATCAAAGAATTTCGCAAAGCAATTGACCAAACTATCAGTCAAAATCAGGTTGGGGGATTTTTGGGTTTTGTGCCCGTGCAGGCTTTTGATCAGCGTGTTAAGAACTATCACTATGCAAAGTTAAAAAACAATTGACGGGGTTGGGGGAGGGGGGCGTTAAGGGCTTTGTAGCTAATTTTGAACAACTTTTTTGTCAATACATGTCATTAAGAAACTTAAAAGTGGTCAAATAAATAGTATATAAAAGTTATTTATAAATTGCAGAAAAATCAACAAAATATATAATATCATATACTTTGCTATACTGGGACTGTCCATCAAATTTTACGATTAAAAAAAAATTGTGGTATGTCGTGTATCAAGTGAGAAAAGTTTTTAAGTTATTCCGTATATATTATTTTTTCAAAATTTGTTTCTGTTTATTTCCCTAACTACAAAAAATAAATTAATTAATAAAATAAATTTCGGGTGGTATGGTAAGCGTCGTCAGCGTCGCACTTAGGGAAGGGTGACCTGGGCGGGCAGCTAAGTCAGCGTCGCACTTAGGGAAGGGTGACCTGGGCGGTCGCCTAGGATGCCGGGGCCCAGGAGCACTACGCGCAAGCGCATGTCTAAAAAAAACTAAAGGAGATAAACAATGTTTAATCTAAAGTTAACTCAGTACTTGATTGAGTGTAGTGCTTGGGGTCTCAATTGACCAGTTTGGTCACACAGTCTATTGAAAATCAAGTTGCAAAAAACCTAGATTTTGCAAGTGTTATTAGAGAGTTTCCTGGCAAAAAGCTATATTATTAAAGTTTTAGTTGTTTGTTTATATTTGTTTTTTATTCAATTTTTTGTGTTAAACCGACCAACAGACAATATAGGCTGATTGCTTAGAGTTATATTAAATTAAATTAAATTTAAAAAATATGGTAACCAATTTAAAATTAGTTTTTTTTTTCATTATAAGTATTACTGTATAATGAAAGGCGCCAAAGGTGTGACTCGTTCGGGACGCCTGCATGGTTAAGGCCGGCCCTGATCTAATGTTAGTTTCCCCTGCATATTTTTTAATTTCCAGTGTTTTTTCCAAATTTGAGCAAATGGAATTTTTTTAAACACGCATCCTTTAAAGGCCGACCAAAATCATTAAATAAAATTCTCAAACATATTTTAAAGTAACTGACATTTTTGCATATTAATTTATAAATAGTGCTCTGTTTAGTATTAAGAATAGATGATTAAAAAAAGCTTCAATTGCATAGATTTTATCAAAAACTTAAAACACCAAAAATATTAAGCAAAACCTAAAATAGGGAAGACAATACTGAACAACAATTTTATCTGCATTAAAAATCTACATATCAAGTCATTGAAAACGTCTAACATGTATAATAGATAATTAAATTTATAAGTAAAGTTCTTTTTTATTAGATTTTTTAGGAATGTGAGTAAATTCAATTCATAACATTCCAGTGGACGTTTGATTATTGAAAAAATTAACACTAGATAACAAAAGCATGTCAGTATTTACCTAGATTATTAAGAAAACAACAAAATTTATTTAAATATTTGTCATAATAATTTGATGTAGTTAGGTCACCCATAAATAACATATTTATTTAATATAATAAATCATGCATAAACGTTTAAATATTCTCAGTAATCAAGAGCTTTTTAAATGCCCACTAATTTTGCAAGAAAATTAACTCTCTATAAAAACTATTTAAAAAAATATAATTTTTTAATCCTTTATTTTTAGCAGCAGAGAGACACCTTTTTTAAAATAAAAAACTAAAATAAAATATTCTAATAAATGACAAACCATTTAAGTCCTAGCTAATTTTTTAAGATTGGACGTGGATAAGTATAAAATATTTTCACTTGTCGAAAATTTTAGTTTTATAATTTTATCTTAGAGCCGTTTTACGCATACTTATAATTAGCCCAGTCTGTAGGTAATTTTCATGACTTTAATTTGTAACAGGTTGAAAGGTGTTAGAAGTTGTGAGGGTGATTACCTGAATATGACTATATAGTTTTAGACTCGAAAAAGTGTGCCGGGGTGAGGGGTGGAGGGTTAAAATTGCTAAAAACGTGTTTTTCGCTTCTGCAAGCGCCATTGTTAATTTTAGAGGAATACGTTCAAAATGCTTTTTAGGTATTAAAAGAACCTATAATTTGCGCCCGACTAAAATTGATTTGGTCCATTTGTTTATGAAAAAATGCAAAAAACCTTTAAAAATAGCAATTTTTTGAAATATTGATAATTATTGCAAAACTATAATTTTTTATCCATTTCTGTTATTGCAAGACATAGGTTTTTTAATTCTTAATTAAATGAGAGGTTCTAAAGCATGATCGGATCATTTTTTGCTAAGATAATTAAGTTTTACTGATTTTAGAGCCCTAATCTAGTAGGTTATATCTTTTTTGTTTATAAATATTTAAGGTATTACAAACTGTCTTTTGCTTTTTTAAGACTTATATTTTAATAATTTAGATCAACGAAATAAAAAAAAAAATAATATTAAGTCCTTCGTTTTGAGCCTTAAAAAAAGGTACTTTTTGTTAATAAACAATTGGAGCCGGATCGCCCCCTGCATAAGCTAAGAATTTTAAACCAAGAAATATGGAAGCTGGCTTTAAAACAAATATTTTGGAAAAAAGAGTTATTTTATTTATTTAAATTTCAAATTACTTAAAATTTGCAATAAACATTAAAAAATAAAAAAATATATTAATTTTCAATTTTTTCCAGAAGCATACTTAAAAAATCCTAAAAATTCGGTTATTTGATTATAACTCGAAAAATATTGCATTTAAGTGAAAAAATTATATTACTTAAACTACTGTAAAAATACATAGTTTATGTCCTATGAAGTTTTGTGTATATCGTTAATAGTTTTTAAGATATTGAAGCTTTACATTTAAAAAAATCGTTAATATCTAAAATTATGCTTTTTCTTGATTATTTGCTGTTTGACCGCCCATTTTTACTTCAGATTTGTATTCAGCGAAAAAAAAATACTCCAGAAAATCCTATACCCACACCCACCACTTTTTTGTGGGCCTGTATAATCAATTAAACTTAATTTTATTTATATTTAAATTTTCTAACTAAAACCCTATTAGATGACATATCAATTAATAAATCTGAAGGCACCTTAGAAATCGAAAAGCCAGATTGGTGTTCATGAATCCTCCAATTAAAATGGTATTGACAAGAGATCAATTAATATATCTAAAGTTAAAATTAACTTCAGATTTATTAATTGATTAGTGGTATAATATGGTTTCAGATTAAAAATTTAAATATAAATAAAATTAAGTTTAATTGATTACACAGGCCCACAAAAAAGTGGTGTGTGTTGAGTGTGAGTATAGGATTTTGTGGAGTATTTTTTTCCGCTGAACACAAATCTGAAGTAAAAATTGGGGGTCAATCAGCAAATAATAAAAAAAGCCATAATTTTAGATATTAACGGTTTTTTAAAATGTAAAGCGTCAATATCTTAAAAACTATTAACGATACATAAAACTTTATAATATACATAACCTATGTATTTTTACAAGACCTTTAATTTAAGTTATATAATTTTTTCATCTAAATGCAATATTTTTCGAGTTATAATATAATAACCGAATTTTTGGGATTTTTTTAAGGTATGCTTCTGCAAAAAATTAAAAATTAATATTTTTTTATTTTTAAATGTTTATTGCAAATTTAAAGTAACTGGAATTTAAATGAATAAAATAACTCCTTTTATCAAAAATTTGTTTTGAACCAGCTTTCCATATTTCTTGGTTTAAAACTCTTAACTTATGCACGGGGCGCTCCGGCTCCAATTGTTTATTAACAAAAAAGTACTTACCTTTTTTTCAAGGCTCAAAACGTAGTAATTCTTGGAACGAGGATTTATAAAGACGAGCAGCGATAACTTGCCTAGAATCGCCTTGTTGATGCTGGGAGAGTTTCTGGCATCAAACAAAGATTTTTGTTCTGCAGAATTTAGAAATATCAAAACTTCCTTGTAACCATGATATACTTTCAAAACACTATAACAATAATGTAAGAAAATAGGCCCCAACCTTATTAAAACTCTTATTCATTGAACAAGTTTTAGATTAGAAGTTATTTGTCATTGGTTCTTTCTACTACTTAGAGACCAAATACTTATAGCTTTCTTTATTTTAGGTCCTCCAGGGCATCTTACGGCGACGATGCTATAAGTTACTGTAGTGTAACTTGTATAAAAGTATACCTTTAAATTTCATGTTAATGTTCGTTGCACACATAATAAGAGGTAGAAACCTTTATTTTATTAATGTACCGGGTGTTCCACTAAGAGAGGTAGTCGGCTATATCTCAGAAACTACTAATGGTATAACTACCGGGAAAACATTTTTTAGATAAAAGTGACCAAGAGAAATTGCTGGAAATTATTTTCAAGTCTGTGGGATGGCCGCTAGGGGGCGTAAGGGTAACGTCAAAACATAAAAATATACATTTCTCACAAAAATATCCAATAAAGTGTATCAATAAATGGTACTATTTTTATCTTTAATGTTTTCTAAACAAAGAAGCTTCAGGTGTAATTTTTGTCAGTTCTAAATTAAAGTGGTGGGTGAAGGTTAAAGTTTAATTTAGAAAAGTGCTAATAACTCCGGATTGCTTTAACCGAATTTAGTGAACTTAGTCTCGTTTAGAAGAGCATTTTAATCATTATTTTCAAGTGTATAAACTATTGCTACACTCATTTCACAAACGCCGCTAGAGGGCGTCAAGGTAAAAACTAACCTATTTTACGATTTTTTTTGAAAAATTTAAATACAATGATATATACCTTTTTACATATTTAGATAGAGAAAAAAATCCTAACAAAACGGCGAAAACCGCAATTTAATATCTCTTTTCAAACCGAATATATTCGCAAAAATATAAATACTACATAGAGACGTAACGTATTTAAGGACACGATGTTTTCTACTAGGCCGATTTTTTTAGGTAAAAATTAAATGTATACATTTTTACAAAATCTAATAACATACTACGTAATTTTTACTAATTTAAACCTATTTAACGATATTCTACCTCATTAGATAATTACCAACCTATAACTGTAATAATCCATCGAGCGTGGTCCTTATCAAGTTAGCTTTGAAAATAAAAGGATGCTAAAATGTCAAAAATCCAACAATTTCTATTTCAAAATATAATTTTTAGTGTTGTGCTATTGTGTTTTTAAAAGATGCTTTTATTGCTTGAAGAAGCAGTTGATATTATTGCTATTTATTTTGAGTGTCTGCAAAATGCGACAATAGCTGCCAGGCTGTATGTATTGAGATATGCTTAGAGAGGCCGGTACGGCAGGGAGGCACGAGAATGTTCCACGGGAAGTGTTCTTCGCCCCTTACACCGCAGACGCCGTAGAACTGGGGAAAATGTCATCAACGTTTTTGCTTATGTAGAGTTTAATCCTCAAGCAACAAAGGCATTTTTAAAGAACACAATAGCACAACATTAAAAATAATATTTTTAAAGAACACAATAGCGCAACACTAAAAATAATATTTTGAAATAAAAATTGTTGGATTTTTGATATTTCAGCATCCTTTTGTTTTCAAAGCTAACTTGATAAAGACCACGCTCAATGGATTATTACAGTTTTAGGTTGGTAATTATCTAATGTTGTCTAATATCGTTAAATGGGTAAAAATTAGTAAAAACCATGCAGTATGTCATTAGATTTGTAAAAATTTATAAATTTAATTTTTACCTAAAGAAATCGGCCTAGGTAAAAAACATTGTGTCGTTAAATGCGTTACGTCTCTATGAAGTATTTATATTTTTCGAATATGTTCGGTTTGAAAAGAGATATTAAATTGCGGTTTTCGCCGTTTTGTTAGGATTTTTTTCTTAATCTAAATATGTAAAAGGTATATATCATTGTATTTAAAATTTTCAAAAAATCGTAAAAGGTTAGTTTTACCTTGACGCCCTCTAGCGGCGTTTGTGAGATGAGTGTAGCAATAGTTTATACACCTGAAAATAATGCTTAAATGCCCTTCTAAACGAGACCAAGTTTACTAAATTCGGTTAAGCAAACCGGGTTATTAGCCTTTCTAAATTAAACTTTAACCTTCCCCACCACTTTAATTTAGAACTGCAAAATTACACCTGAAGCTTCTTTGTTTAGAAAACATTAAAGAATAAAATAGCACCAATTATTGATACACTTTATTTCATATTTTTTTGAGAAATGTATATTTTTATGTTTTGTTGTTACCTTCGCCCTAGCGGCCATCCCACAGACTGAAATAATTTCCAGCAATTTCTCTTGGTCACTTTTATCTAAAAATTTTTCCCATAGTTATACCATTAGTAGTTTCTGAGATATAGCCGACTACCTCTCTTAGTGGAACACCCGGTACACATCATACTCTACCAACTAGCATGTGTGACCATATTGTACAAGTAGGGCCAAATACCTTAGAATTTGGGACAAGGTTCTTGGAACAGTAACAGTAAACATCCACTAAGAAAGGATTTATCAGGATTCAGTTCGGTTGGGGTGCACTTATAGGGGCAAAAATAAAATCACCAAAAACCAAAAAATTGCGGCCTAAACGGAAAAGTTTACTGTTCCTACTTTTAGTGATTTATCACGTCTTAAATATAATTGGGAAAAATAAAAATCCGCTTTTACTAACCAAAACTAACCATCCCTTGCAAGAATTTCATTCAATGTTAAGCAATAACTTTAACCTAGCATTTCCCATTATTAAGATTAAAAAAAAGAAAGCCCTGGTACACAAAAGGATTAAGAGTTTCCGGGAAAAATATGCGGTAACTCCACTATATCAGAAAATTTGCGAATGATAATACGAGATTTTTGAACTACTTTAATGGATATCGAAGAATTTATAGAAGAACTATCAAATCTGCAAAGAAAACTTACTTTCAAGAAATAATTGCACGGTCGAGAAACAAAGCAAAGGAGTCTTGGAAGATTGTCAATAAATTGATAAAATATTAACTGTAGTATTGCTGGCAAACTGGTACAAAAAATATCAGAAACGAAAGATTCTCGTGATTACTGGGATTATCAGTGTCTGAAACATTTTTCTTTGTGCCCTCTACTGCTGAGGAAATTCGGGGGTTGCTTGGTAAAATTAAGAATAAGAATGCTTCGAGGTGGGATAGGCAGTCTGTTAAAATATTTTTGGCTTTGCCAGAGAGAGCCTTGCAGGTTTTGGCCGACGCAATAAATTATTCCTTTCTTACAGGTAACTTTCCATCCTGCCTGAAAAAGGTTGTAATCATTCCGCTTTTTAAGGGTGGCGATCACAGCAATCCTTCAAACTTTCGACCTATAGCATTGCTGCCTACCTTGGCGAAGATAGTGGAAAAAATTGTCAAGTTGAGGATGATGTCTTTTATGAAGGAACACAAACTTATGAGCGAATGTCAGTTTGCCTTTCAGGACCGGACGGGCACGAGCGATGCTATCTTTGAGTTTCTTGGGCATCTGTATATTCACCTGAACTCTGGGGAGGCTGCCGCAAATGGTGTTTTGCGATCTGTCGAAAGCATTCGTGTGGACCACCAGATACTGCTTTGGACGTTGGAGGCATATGGATTTAGAGGGATTGCTCTGGTGTGGTTTCGCTCTTATCTGTCTGGGCGTGTTCAGACGGTTGTTTATAATAATGTTAATTCTGACGAACTCAGTACTGGGGTTGGTGTTCCTCAGGGTTCGGTTCTGGGTCCGCTACTGATCCTCATCTACGTTAACGACTTACTTCGCCTTTCAATAGCTGGAAGGTTCACTGTTTTCGCGGATGATACCACCATTCTTTGGCATGATACTGACATTAATCGGTTAAAGGGCAATTTAGTTATCGACTTGTGTAAGATATCTTTTAATATTTCGAAGACTAATATCTTGGCATTTAGGTGTTACTTGGATAACATTTGTTTGGCAGATGAGTTGATCGCTATGCCTAATGCAATTAAATGTTTGGGATTAACTATTGACAGCGATCTAAAATTTGAAAATCACATAAATAATTTATGTAATAAACTCTCTTCAGGTTGTTATGCACTGAGGGTTATATATAACAATCTGGACTTATCTATTGCGAGAAATTCTATTATTCACTAATCGAATCCTATCTTCGTTATGGTATATGTTTTTGGGGATCATGTTCTCAATATCTGTTCGGATCTGTGTTTTTGTTACAAAAGAGAGCAATTAGATATATGTGTGGAGCCAGGGTTCGTGAATCCTGTCGTCCCTTGTTCGTCAGACACTCTATCTTAACCCTAACTTGTATCTATACTTTGGAGGTGGTCTGTTTAGTTTTTAAAAAGTATAAGGATGAACTGTCATTGCCAAATCATTACAACCTGCGTCAGACTTTTACTCTTAACATGCCCATTCCTCGCTCTGAACTAATTAAAAGGTCATTTATTTACGAGGAAAAGAAAAATTTTAATAGGTTGCCTCTCTCATTGAGGAGGCAACAGTGCCATAAGGGGTTTAGAAGACTGACAAAGAGGTTTTTAACTGAGAAGACATACTACACCCTTGACGAGTTTTATAATGACAGATAGATGTGTTGGTTGACTGGATAATATATGGAATTGACTGATTTATTGTCTAGTAGTGTAAGCGGTTTTTTTGTAGTTTGATTTTTGGTTTGACTGCTCTGTAGAAATATTTTGTTGTTGCTTTAACTTTGTACATCTAATTTTAAAAATGACTTATCTGTTTAATTGTATATTGTATATTTTATTGTAGGTATTATAAATATGGCTTTGTCTACGATATTTTTGTGTCATTTGACAATAAAGCTATTTTTGACTTTGACTTTGACTTTAACCGACCAGAACTAAGGATTTTTGAATTTGTCTAAATTATCCCTACGTAGAACTTATTAAAAAAAATCAGTATTGTATTTATTTGGTTGGTTATTTGGGTCGTCACAATGGTTGGTGTATGAAACGAGATGCATAAAATTGATTAAATAATTCAGTGTACAGAACGAGAATATTTCAGGTAAATTTCTGAAGTGTACGAGTGTACGAAACTAGAAAACACCAAATTTCAAAAGAAATTTAACTAATTGGTATCCACTTGTTTTACTTTGGATGCGCTAAAATAACGATTGTTTTGTTGATTTTGTGGCATTCTAATATGGGTATTATTTTTTGTTGATTTATCTTATTTTGTGGTTACAGAGGTTCGTTTTATTTTAAAATCTTTGTTATTCTAGTGCTATGACTATGATTATTTCTCGTGTCTGGATTTAAACAAAATTGCCTGATCATTGAAAGGTTTTGTTTTGTAATTTTAAGCGTTGAGTTGTTTATTAATAATAAATTTACTGTTTTTTTTATGGGTGGCACATAATATATCCAAAATAAGAATATTACATTAATCATTAATTATAAAAAACAAAAATTTGATAGGCATAAGCAGTGCCAGAACGAATTACGTAGGCATAGCTATTTACGTGTATATAATACCACAATACTTTTGTTTTTTTCTAAGAAAAATTATAAAATAGGTTTATTTTTTCAATGACGTTGTTTAGATGATCTGAATTTTTAATTACTATAATTTAACAATAAGAATTTGTAATAGAAACATCTTACTATGTTAACTATAATGGAAAACAATAAATGTTAGTTTTAATATAATTATGTAAGCAGTTTTAAAAAAATTTAATTACAAAAATGTTACTTTAAATTCCAAATTTTTATGACTAAACATAATATTTTATGTGTTAAGAAGTTAAAAGAAAGAATTGAATCCTAGATAAAAGGTAAATGCTTGATCACGAAAAAATAATAAATTATCAATAAATGCATTGTTACTTTAGAATGATGTCACATAATTTTGTAAATATTCTCTACGACTTTGTAGTTTAAAAAGACTGTACAGGGAGCTTTAAGAAAATTATATTGCACTGTGGTTTTTAAAAATAAAAAACTCAAAATAAAATATGTTTTATTAAGCTAGAATATTTAGTTATAAAACCGACATATAGATACTATGTGGATAAAATATGGTTAATTACGTATGACCAAAGCTGTCGGTAATTGAATTAAAATAATTGAAAAATCGTATTCAATTACTTCTTAGTAATTCGATTACTTTAATTCAATTATTTTTCGGAAAAAGTAATTGTATTTGGATCATCAATTAATAGGATAATGTAATAGTAGTTGTTAATTGATTTTCACAAATCCCAAGTAATTCAATTACTCAGAAAGTAATTGAATTACTTAAAAATTAATTCAATTATGTAATAAATAATTAAATTACTACGAAAAATTCAATTACCTTTCTTTATGGAAAAACTTTCGGAATTTTGGCCAGCCAAAAAAAGCATCTTGAAACACGGCGGGCCACTTTGAATCCGGCGAACGCCAATTTCAATTACTTTTAGTTTTAATTGATAACTAAAATACTTCTAACAAACATGCTAGTAATTGGTAATCGGAATTTACTACTACTTAGAAGAGTAACAATTGGTTATTGTAATTGAATTACTTTTTAAAAGTAATTGCGACAGCTCTGCACATGACGTCGTAAATTATGACTAGGTAGATGATCCTGAAAATAAAAAAATAATAATTTATATACAAAACATAATAAAGAAACCTCTAATTTTATTCCTTTTTTCAGGTAACCTTTCCACGAATGATTTCATCTGGTAGTTCTAATACATAGGAAATCATACAAATATTAACAAAAAACCCTAAATTTCTTTTCATCGCACAGTGAAAAACGACGAGGTAGGTAAAACAGATTTTTGTCAGAGCCCTCAACTATTTTACAAAATTTTTATTTTTAACCACAATATACTGGAAAAACCTCAGTAGAATTAGACATGAAAACAGCTTTATAACGGGGCCCATCCAAAAGAACGAAGGAAGAACTACTCGGACAAAAAAGTAGTAAAAGACGCATAACAGTAGGGTTGCTAACAGGGCACGATAACCTAAGAGGACACCTACACAAGATAGGCTTATACAATGAGAACCCAAGTTGCAGAATGTGCGACGAGGGGGAAGAAACAGCCTACCATATCCTGTGCGAATGTAAAGTATTGAATCACAAAACACAGGCATTAAATGGGCAATCGGAAATGAGCCCAGAGGAATATATCAATCAACCAGTCTCGGGGTTATACAGACTTGTAGAAGGAACAAGACTAATGGGAGGATTGATAGAAAAGATAATGGCAGATTAGGCACAAAGAGCCCAAGAGGCTGCGCTGCCTCCGGAAGTAAACCAAGACCGCTCTCAGGGAAGAAAAAGAAGAAGAACATCTACAATGTCTAGTTTTTACATGTGGAAAGAATGGGTGAAAGAAAAAATCATCATAAATACTTTCACGGCACTTCTAAATGGCAGAGTGGGCTTCTTTTTATTTTAGGAAGTTAAAAAAGACGATGTTCATGCTTTCAGTGGCTGGGAGGCACTGCCCGGCGCTCCAAGCTTAGGGGGCCCCTCGGCCTGTTGAGTTACCTTATACTTGTTATTTATACATACTTCTTATTTATACTTATTATTAATAAATCAAACTTTTAATAATACTGGTATAAGATTTGTTTGACAATTTGGCCAGCTGTTTTTTTTATTGTCATTTTTCAAATATTTTCCAAAACGCGTGAATATCGTACAAAAAGAACCTATGATCGCAGTGAATCGCCTGACATACGTACATGATCGATCGAAAACAGATAAAGACAGAATCTTAGCTTACTTTAGCACCAACCTTTCGAAATATTAAAACTTGTTTAATTAGTTGTTGTATTTAATTAATTTTTTGATAAAATTAAAAAAATTGTTTTTTGATCATTTGTTATTGACAATGACACTTATATTATTTTACTAGTGAAATCAAGTGACCTTATTTTACTAGTACAATAAAGTGCTACTTTATGGACGGAAAAGTGTTCTATTAATAGCACTTTATTGGTCAATCGTACATAAATTAAGAGTGACCGCAAAAATCGCTTAAAAACTGCCTGTTTTTTACAGAGAGGTGAGAAAGTGACATACAAGTATGGATTTTATACCAAATAACTCAACGCAAAAATAAGGATGAGCATTGCTTTTTGTTTTTTGCAAATTTTTAAAGATCACCCCTATTTAGGGGTTGAAAAGTTGGGAAATCTGAAGAATTGTAAAAATTGCAGTAGTACTAAAAGTTATACTCACTGCGATTTTTGTTTTGAATCGACCTTGAAAAAATGATATAATACATCTCCATTCCTAAGAAGATTGTAAACCAACCCCAATGGACTATATGGGGGTGCAATCATCCCCTAAAATATATAAAATCATATACAACTTTAAAAAGTGCAAAAAATCAGATTTTGCAAGACATGTTTAATAAGAAATAAATTAATGTATATGATAATTAACCACCCTTTTCTAAGAGTAGAACCACCCTTATCAATAAAAAAAATTGAATTAAATGCTAGCTATTTAAAAAAAAAGTATTAGCTTTGTATTTTTTGATCCAAATATATAAAGCAGGTGTACCTAGACTTTTCGAGTTTACTTTTAACCAAAGCCACCCCTACATTTTCGGGGATGAATTTACCCCCTGTAAGGGAAATTCATCTCACAAAATGTAGAACATCATATACAACCTAAAATTGTATAATAGATATTTAGATGTTTTAGGATATTTTAAATCCATCCTTAAAATGAAGGGTAAAGACACCCCAATTATCAGGAAAATTAAATAAAATGTTAGCTTATTCAAAAAAGTTTTAGCTTAGTATTTTTTAATACAAGTGTATAAAACAGTGATTCTTAGATTTTTCGAGTTCACTTTAAACCAAACCACCCCTACAAGCTGGTACATTCATCCCCTAAAATGTAGAAGATCAGATAAAAATTTTAAAATTGTAAAAAAAATATTTAAATGTTTTAGTATATCGCAAATATAATATGAACATAACTTACTGAATATCTTTCGTATTAGACATGCATTAAAACATATGAATATATTTTTCCGATTTCTAAAGTTGCATATGATTCTATTTATTTTAGGGGATGAATTTACCCCCCTGCAGGAGAAGCTTTGATCAGAAATGAACTCAAAAAATCTAAAAAGGTCTGTTTTATACACTTGGGATGAAAAATACGAGGCCAAAACACTTTTTGTATAAGCTAACATTTTATTTAATTTTCCTCATAATAAGGGTGGCTTTTGATCGAAACTCACTCTGAACGTTGGTTGTATGGTTATATCATATTTGAGAAATCCCAAAATGAATCTTTTTTGCAATTTTAAATTGTATATGATTTTCTACATTTTAGGGGATGAATATACCTTCTTACAAGGGTGGTTTTGGTTAAAAGTAAACTCGAAAAATCTAGGTACACCTGCTTTATATAGCTATAACTAGGACTTTTTTGAAAAAAGCTAGAATGGAATTCAATTTTTCCTATTGATAAGGGTGGTTTCACCCTTTTAAAAGGGGTGGTTGATTATCATATACATTTATTTATTTCTTATTAAACATGTCTTGCAAAATCTGATTTTTTTGCAATTTTTAAAATTGCATATGATTTTATATATTTTGGGGGATGATTGCACCCCCATACAGTTCATGAGGGTTGGTTTACAATCTTCTTAGGAATGGAGATGTATTATTTCACTTTTCCAAGATCGATTCAAAATAAAAATCGCAGTGAGAATAACTTTTAATACCACTGCTATTTTAGAAATGCTTTAGATTTGGCAACTTTTCAACCGCTAAATAGAGGAGATTTTTGAAAATTTGCAAAAAATGAAAAACAGTGCTAAGCCTAATTTTTTTTGACAAGTAATTTGGTATAAAATACATATCTTGTATGTTCTTTTCTCACCTCTCTGTGAATTGTGAAAAAACAGGCAGGTTTTGCGGTCATTCTTTATTCCGTTATTGCAACAAAACCCATAAACAGGAAAAACATTTTTAATCGTTTTCTTTTATTTTAGCAAATCTTTACCCATGACTGTAGGAGTAAAGTCATTTTTTCTAACAAGAGTAATACCAAAGCTTTGCCAATTTAAGAATTAACAATATTAAATTTAGAACAATAATTAAAAGACTTAGTAAAATTTAAAAAGGTTGGGCAACAAACTGACAAACACATTTATATTTCCGTTTATTATTTCATGGGAAGTACAGTATTTAATGCAAAACAAATATTGTAATTTTATAGGAAAGTGTAACATTTTAATTTTATGGACATAGCTGGCTATTGACAAATATTTCGGCATATTTTGGTCAAGTAATGGTCAATTTATCAAATATTATGTAACGCATATTTTAAATTAGATCCTATTCGAATTGTATTTCAAAGCAAAAAATTAGCAATTTAAGATTTTGCAAAGTAATAATAAGCGCCTTTTGTGACCTGCATCACGTAACGACAATTTTTTTAATGGTTACAGTTGACACAGTCGCTCTGTACATTTTTAATTTCTTTAACCTACAAAGCCATATATATTTTGTTATTAAATCTTGTGACATCATGGTAACACATAAACATAAAAAATTAATAATCTGTTGCACTGGACAAAAGATTTTTACTAAAGTTTGGTATACTATGGCTCCTTTTATAATTAAAATAACCATTTTCTTAATGAGGCACCTTATTTATTAGTTTAATTTTAAAAACGTCTAAGATACCCTAAGATTCCTTTTTAAAAGACAAAAGGAATCGAATCCAGGGAATCGATTTCTATGTATCGGATCACGAATCCGAATCATCTTTAGTTTTTATAGTTACAAATGGTAACTACGATATGAATGACACTACATAATTCAGATGATAAATCAAGCATCAAAGATTTTAGCACGGAGCCAGAGCCGCGACATATGATTTTAACCTCATTCAAAAGTGCTAGAACTCTAAGCCAAATTAGTTTTTAGTAAATATTCTTCAAATTTAAAACCAAACCATTTTAGGAAATATTTTTACCAAGAGAATACCAGGCAAAAATGTTTCAAGTGTCTACCAAAATCCTTGTTAATGTGGTAAAGTCTACATTGGGGAAACAAACAGACCTTTTGCCATTACAGTGGTCTAAAGCAAAAATTATTTATAAAAAATTCTGCTAACAGAAAAAAATAGCGAAGCTGCAATAATTCAAAACAACCAGAATGCATGTAGCAAGCTGGGTTTAACATTTCAAATTTCTGGCAGCCGTTGTTGAGTTGGGAAAAATCGGTTAAACTTCGAGTACGTTCGTAAACAACGAATAGTA
Source organism: Listronotus oregonensis (assembly GCA_019359885.1). NCBI lineage: Eukaryota > Metazoa > Arthropoda > Insecta > Coleoptera > Curculionidae > Listronotus > Listronotus oregonensis. The sequence goes on from JAHBCN010002616.1 coordinate 65,628, forward strand.
CATATATGCAAGGACCTCCACAGTTAGTTTACGAATATCTATGTATGTAAGTAGTAGCTTTAGAAGTAGGTTTTAGTTATCACTTAAAAACAGTTGAAGATACTTACTAACCGAAACGCTGTATACTGTGATAAAAAGAAATAATGTCCAATACTGTCAAGGAAAAGTCAAATTCTTGTTAGGTGTTAATATATACAGGGTGTCCCAGAAAAAATGGGACACAGAGCAACAGCATATTCGTTAGGTAGAAATAATGCAATTAACATAAACTTGCCTTATCCCAAAATTGATAATAACTAAGATACAGGATCAACTTTTAATGTTGGTTTCGTTTTTTCGTAATAATTTCTTAACTAGTTTTTTGAGGCGAGAAATCCAAATTCGTCCCTTTCTCTCTCTCTCCCAAATCTTTTGATGTTGCTGGTCTCCAAAGTGACTCCCTAGTGACTTTTAAGGCTGATTTGGGAGGGGGATTAAAAGGGTTTTTCGGTTTTGTGGCCGTGGAAACTTTTGATTAACGTGTTGAAAATTATTACTTTGCAAAGTTTTAAAACAATTGGCCAAAACCCATTATCCACAGGAAAATTGCGGGGTCCTTTAAAGTGCGTTTATTTCGAAAACATTTGCTTCTAGACACCCAAATAAAGTATAACTTTTTTTAACAAAAAGTTCAATATACTAAGCTCAAAAAAAGTTATGCCATTTAAAACAAGTGGGGTAGGACGTAGCTGGCGCCCTTTACCAGCAACATTAAAAATATGAACACGTTTGAATTTCTTGCCTCAAAAAACCCCCAAATCCCCGATTTGGTACCGCTATGTCATTTAGTTAAGAAATTATTACGAAAAAAAAAACAAAATTAAAAGTTTGACACCCTGTATTTTGGTTATCAACTTTGGGATAAGGCAAGTTTACGTTAATTGCATTATTTCTACCTAGGGAATATGCTGTTGCTCTGTGTACCATTACTTCTGGGACACCCTGTATATATTATTGGCATGTGCCGCGAATTATATTTTTGACATGCATTATTTTTTCACAGTTGTTATAACACTTGACAGAGACTATCGACCATGTTTGCCAAAACATTTTTTTATTGAATAATATAAATCTGGTACCAATAGAAAGGTAAAGATTATTTAATACCGATTAAGGTCATAATATTGTTATGGATATTTATTAAATTAAAAGAGTTGTATTTTAATATTTTGGTAATTGAAGTCGATAAATTCAGAATTACCACATAAAACCGATTATTTTGCGTGGTGGTGGGAGATTTTTATTTATTTTTAATATGATTTTATTTTTATATATTTTTGGCAGCAGGATACGTGGCTTCCTATTGTTCTTTATTGCTATTTGTTTTCTTCCTTTTAGAGGTTAATTTGCGATAAAATATTTACCGAGGGCAACTATTAGCGATTGATCTCAAGAATACTAATCAAAATTAAATAAATCGATATTATTACACAATGAGGACATAAATAAAATGTTAAACTTATAAATTTCAAACTGAGTAACCGACTGATGACACCATGAAGTGCATGTATACAGGGTGGCTACACGAAAACGTATGAAGGTCCTTTTTAAGTACTCTTCTTATTTTTTGAAAAAAAAAACGCGCGTACCCCTATTCCCTTTTTTTCCGGAGGGAAACTTTTTAGTCATATGCAGCAACCCTTATCGGCAACCTTTTGACCAGGGCAAATTTCACTCCTGAAAGGTTAAATGGGAAGGGCGGTCAAGTTGTACAGTAATGGATATTAAATCTAGGCTTATGCCACCTTCTACTGAATATAAATACCTGTTGAAAAACCTAATAAACTTTTGAAGCAGGTGTCCGTTGTCAGTGTCTAAAAATATTTTTTAAAATGCCAAATTTAACTTTGGATCAAAAAGTATTTATTATTCATTATATTGAGCAGAGAGGTTGGTCAGAAAGGAGTGTGGCGGAAGAGCTTAACATCCCAAAGAGTACTATTCACGGTGTTAAAAAAATGGCAGGAAACACACTCCTTTCAGAGAAGAGCTGGAAGTGGTCGCTCCAAACTATCGAATCAAGAACAAGACAGTAATTTAGTTATTGTTTTGGGTAATTGTCTCGAAAGTCGCCTCCTCTCCGATTTTGACCAAATTTGGTATACGGGTTTTTTTGGGGCGCTGATTACGGATCTGCAAAAAATTTTTTGGCAACGTTTCGTTTACGAAATATTCATCATCAAAGTTAAAAATCAAACTAACCTCATTTTCACTACATTCCCCCTTCTTTTTGTACACAATTCTTGAATGTTACACTAAAGTGGCACACAATATTTAATAAACACCTTTTAAAACCTTATATTTTTATTTATCTTACACCTTTTTTCAATTAAATTGCGAACTTTCAAGGTCAAAGGCAGCAGCCATATTTGTTTACAAAAAGCCTAGTGTATACATGGTTGCCGACACGTTGCGGCGTGTGAAAGTGGAGGTTTGCAATTAATTGGAAAAAAAAATGTTAAATAATTATAAAAACACGTTTTTGAAAGATGTTTGTCAAATATTGTGTGCCAATTTAGTGTAAAAATCACGAATTCTGTGCAACAAGAAGATGAAATGGTGTAAATAAGTTTAGTTTGATTTTTAACTTTGATGATGAGTATCTCGAAAACGAAACGTTGCCGAAATTTTTTTTGCAGATTCGCAATCATCGCCCCAAAAAACCCCCGTATACCAAATTTGGTCAAAATCGGAGGGGAGGCAACTTTCGAGACAATTACCTTTTTCTTTTTATCTTGGGACAGTCCGCGAAGGCTGATCCCTAAGTACTAACGTACCGTGGGTATCTTCAGTGTGGTGAGAGGGAGTTTCTTCACACAAGACTTAAATTTTTGAAGATTGGTAGGAGAAGGAAAAACTTCTGCGGGCAGCAGGTTCCATAGTCTTGACACTCTAGGGATGAAGGAACGAAGAAAGCCGTAAGTTCGGGGCCTTTCTAACTGAACTGTAAAAGGATGCATAAAAGTTGCACTACGTGTTGCTCTGATGGGAGCTGCCAGAGAAGGAATTATACTGGCCAACTCCTCTGAGCAGAAGCCGTGAAAATACCTATAGAAGAGCGACAGATCCCCTACAGCTCGACGGTGGGCAAAAAGAGGAAGCCTTTCTGTGAGCGTTGGATCACCAATAAGACGAACAGTTTTTCTTTGAATGGAGTCCAGAATGCTAAGTGTTGTAGGGGACGCCATTCCCCAGACATGAGAACAATATTCTAAAGAGGGTCTGATTTGGGATACATACAGAGTGTACAGATTGAAAGAAGAGAAATATTTTCTGGCTCGGAAGAGGAATCCAATCTTTTTTGAAGCTGCCGAAGCTATGGATAAAATGTGTTCGTGCCAGTTGAGGTTATTCTCAAAAGTAACGCCGGCAAGATTAAACGACTCTTTGTTCTGCAGAACTTGGCCGCTCATATGTAAGGGATAAGCATTTGCAGACTTTTTTCGCGACAGCGAACATGACTGTGTTTTCGAGGCATTAAATTGAACAAGATTTTTGGCGCCCCAATCCAAGATAAGTAAGTTTGAGGTCTTGTGAAAGAGATATCTGCATTGAACTGCTGTCGAAATCAGGATTACACGGTGGCTTAAGAAATTGAATACTAGAGTGAAGGGTACTCAGTACGTCAGCAAAACTTTGAATGGGATTGATTGCGGAAGAGAGAAGATTGTTAATGTGCAGAAGAAACAGCGTGGGTGCCAGCACTGAGCCCTGGGGCATCTCAGCATTAATTTGGTAGACGCTGGAGGAATGACCATCTACACCAACTGATATACGTCGACCAGAGAGGAAACTGGAAAGCCAAGAGCAAAGCTTAGGTGGAAGACCGTAAGAAGGAAGTTTGTTAAGAAGTCCATCATGCCAGACCTGATCGAAAGGTTTGGATATGTCAAGAGCAACGATCTGGGATTCACCAATAAACTCAAGGGACTTGTTCCAGCTGTGTGAGACAAGGGAAAGAAGATCAGCTGTGGATTTACTGTGACTGAATCAATATTGTCTATCATGTAAGATCTTATGTTTTTTCAGATACTTTAAGATTTGGGATTTGGGATACCTTGCTTTGAGTAACTAACCATTTAAATCTGTAGTTACAGCCAAAACGGAAAGCAATTTCCCAGCATCGGTGAGAACGGCACGACGAAGAATAGGGCAAATATCCGAATTGCGCGGCCACCCGACAGCCTTAAAACCGTTTTTAACAAATGCAAATAAAGAACAACGCATTGAATTTGCTCCACAATTTTACTTGGAACCTCCGATTTTTTGGGAAAATAAAATATTCACCGATGAAAAAGTGTTTCAGTCGTGCTACAATGGGATACTTAAGGTATACAGGCTTCAAGGAACACAATTTGATGAAAACTATACCCAAAAGGACAGAACTAGTGGGCGATTTTCGGTAAATGTTTGGGGGTGGCTGAGTGTACAAGGACTTGATGTATGTTATTTTATCGAAAAAAGGTTCAATGCGGAGGTATATATAGATCTAGTAAAGAATATCATGCTTTCTTCTGCACTGGATCGATTTCCGGACAGAAATTTTATCTTTCAGCAAGATAACTGTCCCATTTAAACGGCCCAGCAAATCGATTAATTGGTGGCAGAGCAGCGTATCAGGGTTTTACCGTGGCCCGCATGTAGTCCGGATTTAAATGTTACGGCAAATGTTTGGGGCTTATTAGTTAAAAAAATAAATAAGGAAAATGAGTTTAGGCCGCAAAATGTAAGCAAACTTAAGGATACAATTTTAGAGGCGTGAAATGAGTTACGGGGAAATCCGGACTACGCCCGGGCTTTGGAAGGCCTGGAAGGCTAAACTCTGTCTTAGAAAAAAACGCGGCCGCATTGAAATATTAAATTTGTTTTGAAGGATATTTAGTTATTTAAGTTTGTTTGAATTTGTTAATTAATTTAATAATTTGTTAGTTTTTATAAAATATAAATATTTTTTTAACTTTTGCTTTATTTATAGTAACTAAAAGTAAAACAAGGTAAAAAAGAAGGATTTACAAGATCTAATGGCCGTCATTGTACCTTGTTGAGTTAAGATGTGTTGAGTTGACAGCCGGACTGGTTAAAGTCCGTAAGATATTGACCTGATAATATTAAACAACACACGAAATGAATACATTGAAAGTGCGTACTGCATATTTTTTTACCATTAAATATCTATACTTTCAAGCAAACTCGAGTTTTTGAACAACTCAAAACAAAAATGATATGAAAATGTGACAGACCGGATCGGTCGCTTAACGCATCACAAGTCGCATGTTTGTGCCATTTTTGGATGGGTGGGGGTTCATCAACACTTTCCTTTTCTATACCCTTTGATTTGTAATGTATTTTTTGTCAATGTTGTTATTATGATTCAGCCATGAAGTTTAAAAGAGGGGTTTCAAGGCCGAGTTTTTTAAGTAGATTCCACAATCATGACACAGGCTCCTCGGCTCCTCCACGCATTTGTTAGCTTTGGATTTTTCTCGTCGAACTTTACAAACCTGAGCCGGCATATACTCAGGTGTTTTTCTTCTTTCTGGCAGAACCTGCATATGTTGTTTTTTGTCAGACTTACTTTATCTATGTGCTTATTAGGCCAACATGTCATGTATGCTAGTTATTAAATATATCCCCTTCCCCTTTATAGCTTCGATGTTTGTCAATCGCCAACTCGATCTACATCGTATCAAAGCTTATCAAAAGGCAGAAGGACCCTTCTGCATTGTTTACACCCTAAACGCAAGTATTTACTGCTGAAAAGCCAAACGGAAAGTCTACCTACAGTTTCCAGTAGGTTAACCTACCACTAATTTTACTGTCTAGCGACTTTGGTTTAACAGCTCTAAAATAAACTAAAAATATATTTTTGGACGCCACTGTGTAGGTTTCCTTAAACAGCGAACTGGGTTTAAATTTGTAAATTGACGTATGCTTTTATTATTGTATTTTTTATTGCTTTTATGACTTATGCACGAACAAATTATGGAAAAAAGGAATTTAATAAATAAACAATGGGTATAGATTATAAACCTCTCACTAAGGATACAAATTTAATACAAAAAAAGCGTAAAAATTAATCCTAGAATACTCCTGTGTTGTATGACACAAACGTCAAACGTCACGGGTTGATACCATTCGTCTGAAGAGTCTGAAAGAACGAAACGGAAATTTGGTGACCTTGTCACACTGACCGCCTTGTTAAACAAAAGCCAGCAAAGGCGGAAGTTAGTGTATCTAACAAAGCAGAAGTGAACGACACGACAATCCAGTGTTAAGCCTGCCGACGTTAAAAATAAGTCAACGATATGGGAAGCCAATCTTATGTCAAACGATGTTATGCAAAACATCCATATAGATTGAAGTAGAAGCAACCATGCCAAAAGTAACAAACAAAATTATCATACGTCGTTTCTAAAATTATAATTTTTTCAGAAAAGTGTGTTACAAATAGCTTCATATTTACATGTCAAATTTTAAAAATATGCAGGATAAATTAGCAGGAGAAGTGATAAAAATCATGATCGGGTTTTGGTAAAAAAAGATCCTTGGTCAAAAATATTCTTATAAAAAAGGACCAAAATAATTTTTCAAAATGAAAGAACTCTAACAAACCCTTAAAAAACAATTTGACTTAACTACAACAAGAAATAAGACATACATTTAAACTATGCTTGGGTCTAGTTTTTCGTGTCCAAAAATATTTTTAAAAGGTTTTTTTTTACCTTGCTTTCTTGAGCATCAGAGTCCGACTCGAAAGATTCTTTTGATGTACGCTCCAGCCATATTTAGACTCAATATATATTTAGACTCAATATATTTATATTAAATTATTCTAAAGGCGGGTACGCATATGAGCACGAACGCGAATGAGGCAACCCGAGGACGCATGAGCATACGTATGTGTACGTCTGAACGAGGCGTGCAAATTTGTTTGAAACCGTATGCATTCGGCCGCGACCCGATCCAACTGTTGTCGGTACATCAACGCCTCGTACGTCCACTGTTCAGGTTCCCAAAAAATATTTCTTCCCGAGGCCGAACCGAATCCGAGGCAAATGGTTTGGCCTCGGACTGCCTCATTCGCGTTCGCGCTCATATGCGTACCCGCCTTAAGGCAGCTTACACACTGAGGCAACGCAACTCATACGACCGACTCAAGCAACTAATTTCATCAGTCTGACCCATAAGGATTTCGTAGAAGCATTCACACTTGTGCAATCCGACTGATGTCGGTCGCACTGCGATCATTTGCATTGGTTTTGCATTTTTTACAGTCTAAAAACCCGACGAGAATTTTTAAAATTTAAATTATTTGGTGTGAAATCTATACATTACCATTGTAGAAATTAGTTTTATTTAATATATTCAGATAGATGTCAGTTCTAAAACCGACTCACATTCCCGTCACGATGTATGCCAAACCCTGATAATCAAGATTATTCTATCGGCTACAAGTTACTTCTACATTTATTTATGTTTTTATATGTCCACAAATGCTACAAAAACAAAATAATATTTACTTAAAAAATAATAATAATTGTCTAGTCGAAAGAACAAAAAAAAACGAATAGGTCCTAACAATTTGTAATTTTTCATTTTCTGTGAAATGCGTCGACAAATACACCTTTGCAGCTACAAACATCATTCGTTAAAAATTTTCTACAAAATACGGGTGCACCCAGGAGCGTCTTTTCTTTCTCCTTCGAAAATATCAATAAATAATAACATCCTTATCTTCTGAGGACTCCATTTCGACTTGATTATTGTCGCATCAATTGCACAACAATGTGAAAACATCGATCTCATTCAACTAGTTGCTTGGGTCGTCAGGTTCGTTCATCAGTGTGTAAGCTACCTTAGGTCATGGAAGTTTGAAAATCCAACCTAATTTATTTATTAATTTTTTTTTTCCTTGTTTATTTAAAGTAATTTCTTCGTGTTTTGTTTGTATGACGCATACGAATATGCTTCTGCCTATACTAGGTTTTATTAAAGAAGTTATTGCCCATTAGAAATAAACAGTTGGCACAAATAGGCAACATAAATTAGACTTAAATAAACTACATAAAAATATCTATGAAAATTTACCAGCAACCAACTAGTAAAATGTTTAACAAAAACCCAAACGAAACCTACGCATCCACTTAGGAATTCCTCCTTGGGAGGTGGAATTTTGAGAATGAACTCTTTAAGCCCGGTACAGGCACGCGTTTATTGCCGCAGCGTGTGCAGCGGTACCGCAGCGGCTGCCGCAAAAATTGATACACACACTAGGCCACGACTTGACGCTAGTACACAATCTGTTATCGGAGATGGAAGTTGTTGTTTGCAAAAAACGTGCAATTTTGCTTTTCTTGGATACAAAATGTATATTTGAAAGATACTCAGACGCTATTGGATAGTCATAATATTATAATATATTATATATATATATATATATATATATATATATATATATATATATATATATATATATATATATATATATATATATATATATATATATATATATATATATATATATATATATATTATTATTATTGTCTTTGTTCTACATCTCATCTGAATTATTAATAAAATTTACATATATACCATGCATTTTTCTTTTAATTTCTGCTATGGTAATCCTCCAATATGACATTCCAAATTTGAGGATGCTTTTGCACTGCATCATTAAACAATTCTTTGTCTAAGTCTTCCAAATTGCCCACCATTTCGCTTTTTTCGGCAACAAAAAACCGCGCGTGTGTATCATTCGATAAAGGTATGTTTCCTTCCACGCGGCCGCCGCATGCGGCAAACGCACTACGTTAGACGCAAAGTACTCCTACTCATGTTTTTAAATGAGCCTGGTTTGTCCCAAGCGGCCGTCGTATGCGTCCGCTGTCAACGACTGCGATTGATGCGACTGGACTGCTGAAGAAGCAGTGTAGCCGCAGTCGTGTCTGCGACTGATATTTTGTATGTGTTGTTTTGTGTGCAATGTCCGGTGTTTTTTTTAATTGTTAAAAATTGAAACTTAATTTTTTAAATGAGGTCTTGGATTTTTTATTACGTATTTTAAGAGCTTTTAAGATCCCAAATCCAATGATGTTTCGCACTTATTCAAAAAAATCAGTTTAATGTTTTCCCAAGATCCTGCCAAAAATATATTGTCTGACTCTCTCTAACATATGGTTTCTTATGAAAATTGCCATTAATATAAATTTTAAAATATGTGCAATACATTATTGGTTTTGGGAACCTAATAGCTTCTAAAATACATATTAACAAATCCAGGACCTTATTTAAAAAAAACAGTTCATGGTGGCAGCTCAAAGACGAAACGTCGGTGTATAAATCTAATAAAACTATCTTGTAGAACAGAAAAAGTAGCAATGGAAATATAAAAGTTATTTTGTTATCCATCAAATAAAGTCATAAAAAAATAAAAACGAAATCGCGAATAATCGGTTTTTTCCAAAAGTAAGTATTCGAAAATTTTAAAGTTCTAAGGTGGCATTTTGATTAGCATCATATTGCGCAACTTTGCCTTCATTTAGCCGACCTCATATCTCTTCAGAGTTTCGAGATCCTATTCATAAGACTTGAATTTGGTACACCTGTACAGATTTACCAATACAATGGCTAATTTTCCTCTAAGGGTTATTGGATATTCACTCTGTTGTCTGGCTCGAACTTTATATCGTCTTTTATTAAGTCAGAATAAAACTAAACTCTGCTTTATTCAGTCTAAAATATTTTCTAAATTTTCCTTCATCCTGTTGCAGATGTCGATTTATTAATGAGCTAACATAACAACCTCATCGCGTCTTTGCTGAAATATTGGTTTATAGGGCATTGCTATGTTTCAGGTTGGCTAATTCTAATGTATTTCGTCATCCTCTTTTTTTTCTAATAATAAATTATTGCTAGATCATCTATCACGACTCTTACCAAAGATTATTCCCCTTTACTTATAATTTTTCTATCGTGAGTTTGAGGCGTCTAAGAAACCACCTGATTAAACGGCGACCGCATGCGTTAGTCGCATTGCATTAGTCACGTGCGTTAGTCGCATTACGACGGCCGCGTGGAATGAACCACACCTTTGAAACAATGTACTGAGAGCCGTACTTACGCATTATTGCTGTGTCTAGCTGCGTTCCCGCGGTGAGTAGCGGCAAAAAAAGGACGCAATACGAATCACAGACCGCAATTTACCGGGCCTTAAGCTCTCCTCTGCAATATCCGAACGAATGTTTAATGCGCTATTTACTCCTCCGTTACATGAACGGCTTTAGGACATCAAAGTGAAAAGTGTAAATGGAGTGCGTATTCCCAAAACCCCACAGTTTGCTTGCATTTAAGAGTTCAGGAGAATTCCCATAATCGAAGAAAGGTATAAGCTACGCGGTGCGGTGTTGTGATATTTATAATTGTTTTCCCTTGGTGCATGAGTTTCCCAAAAAGGGTTTTTTCTCTCAAAATTTGACGATCTTTTAAAATTTGATGTTATACCCAGAGGTAATTTTAAATAAAACATTTCTGCAATAAAATTGATTTAATGATTCGTTGAAATACCCTTTCCCAATTTTTTAAGATCTTGAATGATTATTTTCATTTTTAATTATGAAATTTCCTCATCTGGTCCTTTTTGTCTCTGAGCAGATATTTGCGGGTACCATTATACTGGCATGGAGAAAGGGGGGGGAGTGAAAAATTTTTGGTTCTGCAAATTAATTGCAATAATATAAAACCATTAAAAATTGAAAGGTTTGAAAAAAAAAAAAAAAACTATTGATCTTTTTATTTTTTTTTGGGAAATTAAGTGTTTATTTTTCTTCCAAACTTTTTAACACTGCGATAACTTCCCTTTTGTTTTTTGGGTATATTCCCTTGTTTTGTCTAACGGTATCAAAATCTAAAGGCCCCCACAGACTAGGGTTATTTTCATATGCCAAAAACTGATGTCTGTGTGGAAAAACCGTCTGCCGTATCGTCAAAAGAAAATTCTGCCGGCGCTTGACTTTTGGAACGACAGTTTGACTTTGGCTTTCCCTCTATGATTGTAGAATTTTTTTAAAATTGGGATTTTTATAAGTGAAGCCAAGGGAACGGCGGCACATGTTCATACTTGTTATTTTATTAAAATGCTTTCTCTTCGTAGCCGTAGAACCAAAAAAAAACGGTCAAATTACCTTAAATGTGGGCAAAACATTTCCCGGCGATTCAACACGCCGTTCTGTATCCCCGATACGAATGGATAAAAATAACCGTAGTCTGGGTGCCTTAACAAAGCTGGCACAACAGCAGCCGGAAATATCGTGGGGTTTATACAAATAATACAATAACACAAAAATTGCAAAAAAAAAAAAATTATTTTTTAATTTAAACCAAAAGTTTAGAATAAATTTTTACGTACAGGCGAAGTATAGCTATTCCCCGCAGCCAAAAACCCAAAAATTTTAAACATGTAATATTATATATAAGATTAAAGGTATGTAATCTTTTTTTTTTAAAATAAAAACTAATAATTTCTTGGACTCCGGTAAAAAAACAAAAAATCTTAAAACTAATCCCAAATTTCTAAAATTTTAATTTTCAAAAATTTCCCCTCTGTATTCAAAAGTTTGGGACATAATGTTTAAAGGATTTTTTTTTTGTATTTTCATCCAAGGTCTGATAATTTTCTATATATATAGTAATGTCCACGGAAAGGTGTTGAAGAGAAAAAACTTTTATTTTTGATTTATCGAAAAAAGCTACTCTTGAAAAAAATGTTGCTACTTCTAAAAGTAAGTTTGGGATGGGAAAAATTTAACATATTTTATACGCGTGTTCAGAAAATTGAAAAAACTTAAAATGGTACAAGAGTAAAGTGCATTTATTTGAAGATATGGACATTTACTAGGAAAAGTTGTTCAAAATTAAAAGATAGTCTCTAATAGTATTGAAAAAAGTAATTTTATTTTGTTATTAAGTTTTTAAAAAAACGATTTAAATTTTAATATCCATTTATTATCAAATTTTTTCTTTAAATAAGCATTTAAATGCGATCTGGGGGATAATTTAAAACCAGTATCAATAAACTACCCATCAATGCCTACTAAAAACAAAATTTGGAAAGTTTTGATAATAAAATTTTAATCACAAAAAAATAAAGTGGGGCGATTTTTCGAAAATTGGTATTAGAACTACCCTACGTTTGAACACCCTAATACTTTATTTTCCCTTCTTTCAAAAAAAATTCTTTGTACCATTTTAAATTTTTTTTTCAAAACCCCCGGCAAAACCGCCGGGAATTTTTTTAAAAAAAAAAATGTTTTTCTTAATTTTTCCCAAAACAAAATTTTTTAAAATAAATTTTTTTTAAAAAAAATTAAAAAAATAAAAAAATTTTTTTTTTAAAAATTTTTTTTTTTTAAAATATATATATATATATATATATAAAATATATATATATATATATTTTATTTATATTTTATATATTTTTTAAATTGCCCTCCCAGAAAATAAAATTATCTACGCCACTGCCCTTATTTCTTTTTTTTACGGGGTTTCCTTTCGCGTTTATTAAATTTTTAGTGAAAACGTCGAGGCCCGATCCTGTAAACAAATTTTTTGACATTTCCCTTTTTTCTATCTCTTCAAAACATAAAACTTATGAGTTACCTTTGGAACGAACATGTGATCCTATTTTGACATTCTCTTTCCTTATTTTTTACAGGTCAGCCCCGGATTCGTATATGAGATAAATATCCCCTTTGGGTGAAACCCCCCAAATGGCTTTGGACCAACATCGTAGCTCTTTAATTACAGGACGAGTCTAGCATATCGTATGCTTGGGGACCAGGAGCTCTAGGCATTCTCTTTAAATTAAATCATTTTTTGAATTTTTAATTTTTTTTTATATATTTTTTAATTAAACAATTGGGCCCTCATTTATTGTGTGCAGGCTAGCAGGGTCCAGGGTCACCCAAATTTAAAAACAGAAAGAAAGTATTATTTTTACCTAAGACTGTAATTTTATTTAAAATGATATATTTATAGCATTTATAACAAAATAATATATTTTTTTATTTTTAGAATGATTATTTTACTGGAAATCACCGTATAAAAAAAACCACCTGAAATATTTTTAATAATTTTTGGGTATTTTATTATTCCAAGAAGTAGGTTTAAATTTAAATTAAACCAGAAATTCCATTTGGGATAGGATTAACTTGTTGATAGTTAAAAAAAACCTTTTTGGGGGTTTATCTCGTGGTAAAAGATAAGATATTTTCCATACTAAATTGGTTTCTTGTGATTTTGAAAATTATATAGAAGAGCCGATCATTAGTCACTTATGTCACTGATTACCAAATAATTGTATTAGTAGTATTTGCTTAGATGTTAATTAAATGTGTCCAGTATATTCCTAAATTGAAATTTTTGAAAAACATTTAGGAAATTTATTATTTATAAACCTAATGTTTGATGGTTTGGGATAAAGAATTTTAAAACCCCAGTAGCGAATTTACATTAGGGGTATCTGGAAAATTTTTTATGGGGCGCGAAGTTGTTTAAAAAGTGCATTTGGTTTAAATCATCTTCATATTATGATAAATAAATAACATTTTTAATATTAGGATTATGTTTTCAATTATTATACACTTTCAATTTTATTAACAAAAAAAAGTTCTACTGTCGGCTGAAAAATTCACAAGTCTGGAGACAAAGTAGTGTCTTGCGCCATATGCGTGTTTAACATATGGGGCACAACTACTTCTCTATCCTTTTATCATATGTCATCATACCCTCATCATATATTTACCCTCATATTTATCATTATAACAAATCCATTTTACGCTTTACATGGATTTTATAATTTTTTTTTTCATTTTATGCATATAATACTAAAAAAATTTTATTGTTATATTATTTTTTTAAATGTTTATTGAGTTACAAATTTTCGTTGCCCCCGTTTTTTTAAATTTTACGAAAAATTTTACTAATTTTCGTCGATTTTTTTATTTCGAAGTTGCTATCACTGTAACCCTGTTATTCTACTTCCTAAGTGGTTAGATTACTAAGTATAAACTTAGCAACCAAAATTAGTTAGTGTATTATCTGTCTCAAAGTATACCGTGTTAGCTCTTGCCTTCATTTATGGAGTATACCTGCCGACAGCAATAAAACTGCGGATCGGTAATCGGTAGGTAATAAAGGACAGAACATTAGGGACGAACTTTAATAATATAAAGATTTATAATTTATTGTTTATTTAGGTAAGTATCATCTTAAAATTACATTAAGAAATTAAATATATGCAAAGTTTTAATAAATTAATAACTCTATTATCTATACATAATTACATTTTTAATCAAATATCTAAATCTAATTCTGTTTCACTATCGAGTCATCATTGAGATTTAATTTTCAATAGGATTTATGTTGTTTTGGATAGAAATATAAGAGTCCTCAATTTTTATAATGTGCTGTAGTGAATGCGGGCCCGTTCAGCAAATTATCACACATATTATTTTTAATTGCATATGAATTAGGACCTCCAAAATGCGTTTTTTGTAACTGAATTCAAAATAAATATCATTTTTTTAACAAATATTCCTGGATTTTAGTTTTTTTAACTTGATGAAGTGGTGCTTCGTGAGCGAAAGGCTATGGTAGCTTGCGTTATCCATGACAATAACACTGTTGTTTGGAATATTTTTTTTAAAAAATAATTTTAAAACCAACTTTAAAGTTCTGCATGTATCCTCATGATAATCCAAGCTAGAATCCTTATATTTTTTAATTTCTTGAAGGTAATTAAATCTCAAAATGTAATCCTTGGGTTCCATTACTAGTTGTCTTTTGTCTTTTTGCTTTTTTAAATTCCATTTTACAAACAACCCTATGGAGGTAGCACGGCTAATATTTATATTGGTTTCGTCTTCGTCTAGCTTCTTTTTCAGTTTATCCAAGGAATATATATATATATATATATATATATATATATATATATATATATATATATATATATATATATATATATATATATATATATATATATAATATATATATATTTTCCTTCTTAATAGGTCCGATCACTATTGTCTATACGGTGAGATTGAAAATCACTACGTTTTTCTTTTGTTCAGTTCTTCACTAATAATAATATCCCTTATCGATGATATTGGAGTTTTTGTAAGTAGACAGGTTACTTTTAAAGCTTCTTGTTTAATTAGACCCTACTGATTAAGTTTCAAAACCTTTTTTTACAACCTGTTTGCATCTAATGACAAATGATTTCGACGCGACATAGTTATATTCTATTAAAGCAACTTTTTCGGAAACGCAAGTAAAAACGGTTATTCAACACTACCACTAAAATATTAGCCAAAATATTTATATGCCTAATGGTTAATACTCAAAATACCTGGCCACCCTGCCCTTATAAACAAATGGGTTTCCCCCATAACAATAGGTAATAAAATCGTTGAAGGTTTATTGGGGTATGGTCCGTCAAAAGCCATAACGAGAATTTTTGAAAGGTGTAAAGTGGTCCAAATATACAAAAAACAAAAATATCGATATAATGATCCGGGTGAGACTCGGGAAGGGGGGCAGAAACTTTCTGGATGTGCATGAAAGACCTCTGATTTTGCCCAAAATTTTTAATGGGTCTAAAGTGAGTCAAATAAAACAAAACTTTTTTTAAAATTTTTTGACAATGATAACAATCCACGAACAAATCTACCAATTTTGACATGATTGAGGTCTATCGAGGTTCGTAAGAAAGTAAAAACTTTACCCCCTTTTCAAATGTATTTTTTGGTAAGATATGTATTTTGATAACATTAAACAACAAAGGTTTAAAGTACAAGTACCAATGTATCGTGAGGGTCTAAAGTAGAGTAAGGGACTGAGTTTATATATGACTTAAAAATTTAAAGGCTTGGAGGGAAAGAAGAGACATCTGGAGGAGCATAGCCCAAACACTTCTGGGATGGAGAGTTCGAGGCTGTTCCAAATGGTTTGATAAGGGATGTATGAAAGTGGCTTATCATGTTGCTCTTTTGGGAGCTGCTAGAGGAGGAATTATATTGGCCAATTGCTCGGAAGTAAAATCCATAAAAATACAGACAAGTCCCCAACAAAACAATTATATTAAGAGTGTTATTTATAGTAAAAAAAATAACCGTTAATATTGATTTCCAAAAAAAAAAATTCCTAAAAGTAGTATTTAAGTGGATTCATATGGTGAGAGATCCAAAAATTTTTGTGGTTACTCTATGTTGGTAATTTGATAGAATTCAAAATATAAATAACAATGAATTTTGTAAAGGATATGTATTTTGACACTTTATATACTTTTAATTTATCACCACCTAAATAACACATCTGATAATGACATTTTCCCCACAATAACCATTTTCGTTTTTATCGGCTAAAACCTACTTTTCTATCTGATTGTCAAATCGATTGACTTGGATTCTTTCCTTTAACGTTTATCGCAAATTTTAAGTGTAGGGAAGTTGCAATAGATCGGCCAACAGTATCGAAATTTGCTTCTTGCTTTTGTCTTGGTTTGTGCTTGGCGATTGCCACCATTTAACATCTATCTTAAATTTAAAATACTTTTCTGAAATGCACAATTAGGTTTTGAAACTAAAGTAAGACAAGGTAGCTATAACAAGTTTTTGTCACGATATTTAATCTCGCAAAAAACAAAAGCATTAAATTACTTTAATACATTAAACACACTTTTTTCGGCACTACTAAATGGAGGAACCCCTTTTGTCCTCGAGTAAAAATCACGATTTCCCGCTTGTGGCTTCCAAAAGGTGAGGTTACCTACTTTGATATAAAGCTACTAGTTTACATAAACTAAGAAAAATGCGGTGTGTGGGTTTTCATACATATGACACGTCAAGGTAACAAAGCTCTGCTTGCGAAATGTGGAACTATGTGATTAATTTTTTTCTTAAAACTACCATTTATCAAAGTGCTTTTTCTTTGCTCAGTTATTGGCCCCGATGCCAAATCGATCAGCTACCTCTTCCCCTTCCAGACAAACTTTCATGGGCTTCATCGGTAGAATATTAGGGTAGTCGGGCTCGCTTCATAGAAATGCCAAACACTTTACAATATCAATTTTTTTAAATGTCTTCCATCGAAGAAGGCACATTGGCGGTCTAACCGGGGGCTGCTGCTGGTATGCGCATAACCCCCTTTCTGTCAATTCTGACGCTGCTGCGCGCGCATCCATCTGCGCGCCATTGGGAAAAAACTCGTGCACAACACAAAACGGAAAAAAAAAATCAGTTTATAGGAATATTTGCTCATAGGGCCTAGCCCCGAAGAACCCCAAAAATTGGTCGTGAGTCTCTCCTTAATCGCCGAGGGTTAAATCAGTTGATACGACAGCGCCAACCTCCTTCCCCCAAAAAGGTATGTAGCATTTTATCGCGTGACCCAAACTGGTCTAAGGTCAAACATAACTAACTCAAAGTGTATTGGATATTTTAAAAAATTATACTTTCACGAATATAAAAAAAAACTAAGAAAGCCCTTGGGTGTAAATGATCCAGCAGGTTTTCCAAAAAACATTTTCCTGCGAATTAAATAAAACAAACTAAAATAAGCTAAAATAAACAAATAAAACTCGAGCTAATTAGCAAAACAATTTGCCCAATTTCGTTTGAAAGGTCACTCGGGAAACGACCTTTTTTAACCCCATAGTTATTTGTATTTACCATCAAAAAGGGGCGAACACCTACTCCGGCCCTCCTGGCTAATTCGTCGTACGATCTGAACAAGAAAAAAGTATGATAGAAAAATGAAATTGTCAATATTATAAATTAAATAACCTATTTAAATTAATAAAGCAATATGAAATTGGAATTGGAAATTGGGTGTAAATGAGAACTACCTCTTATAAGTCCGCTTAAAATAAATATCGGGTTTTTGTATTTTTATCTTATTAGTTAAACAAAATTTACTTTTTTATAAAATTATTTCCAATACGAAACGGTTTCTCAAGGTTTTGTTCTTGACCAGTGATATTTAATAATTTTTGTTTACTAATTTAACATCTATTTACTTTGTCGCCAAAAATTATTGCCATTTGCTTCCCCAACAAATTATCACCTTTGTAATCTGGTTAAACCATCCCAAAAAGTAATATCATGCAGTCAAATTAGTGAAAATATACACAAAACCAAAACGTTATTAATTTTTTATATTTGTTTATACCAAGGAAGTTTTAAACGTGTGAGCCCAATGCTAAGCCATTCGTTTAAAATGTCAGCCCGGGGTATAAAAATAACTGTCAGACTGCTTCCGATTCTGCGCAATAACAAAATTCCATGAAATAATTTAATGTGTTGCCCACTTACACTGATAAATCAATGTGCAGTTGGCATTATACTTTATGAGAGCCGGAATCCCTTTTTTAATGCATCGGCGCACGCGGCGCGATGCCGCGCTGTACCATCCCCCAAACCCCGGTGGCCGTCGTCTCATCAATCGCCGTTTTCGTTATGGTTTGTCCCTTTGCGCCGTATTAGTTTCGGTTGTTTGCCTTGTGTGATTATTTTTTTGTGGTTGCAGGAGTTTTGGATTGATAAAAACTTTTTTTATTTTAGTGATTAGTGTTTATTTAATTGTGACTAAAATTTTTTGTGTTTATTGTTGTTACTTAATATCGTAACAAAATGACTGGAGGTTGTATGGTTTGTCTTGAAAACCAAGGGTAACATACCCGGCTTTTTTTTACTTTAGGTAAGTTTTTTTAATTTAAATTAGGTGTTTCTTATGAGACGTAACGTTAGGAAAAGATAATAATATACCTATATCATATGAATAATAGAAAATAAAATATTCATAGGAAATAGCGGGGGGAAAGTAAGGCAATCTTAACTATTTTTTAGATGATTACCACAATGTTTGTGTTTCTGTGGATTATAAAAAAAGAAATAAGGTTTACATTTAGGTACTTTTATTTCATTTAACAATTTAGTTTAAAATTTATTTTAAAAATCGTGTTTTATTTATTTAAAAAAGATTTTGGTAAAAATACAAAATTTTCCGAAAATATCAACCATTTAAATAGAGGTTAAAGTATTCTTTCCATATTATATCAGATGATAAAAAAATCCAATATTACCAATAATTTTAAATATTCTGGTTTTATCGTTGAATAACCAACAATTTTGTGAAAAAAAACAGTGAATTTTTAAAAATTTGACATATGGTGATGTTAACTTTATAGATAGTAACAAGAGGAGGTGGCCTGACCCACTACTCATCGCGCAACTCCGCATTGCCCCACCCCCGATTCCCTTTTCCCTGCACCTGGACAATTTGTTCTACAGTATTGGGCTTCCATACACCTTTAACTTCCTTGGTTTATACACATAGAGTGAGTGGCATATCTAATTTAGCTGTTTTACTTATTGTTTTGTATGCTAGATTTAACAAATTTAAGTCGCCACTACCTTTCTTTTTAATTTGGCACAGTCTGAAGGCTTAAATACTACGTATCTAAGATAAGGAGGTTTTTACCCCAATAATAACTCAAGTAACATTTAGGATTTTATTATGTTGGTTGTAACAGTGTAATCCATGGAAGTATATTAAAGTACTTGGGGTTAAAGTATATCGTTATGGCTTTGACGAACCATACCCCAATAAACCTTTAACGATTTTATTACCTATTGTTATTGGGTAAACCCATTAGGCATATAAATATTTTGGCTAATATTTTAGTGGCAAAGTTGTTTTACGAGAATATAAAATATGTCGCGTCAAAAAACCCTTTTTTCATTAGATGCAAAACAGGTTGTGAAAAATGTGTATTTAACTTTAACCAGTAAGTCCCAATTAAACAAGAAGCTTTAAAAAAAAACCTGTCTACTTACGAAAACTCCAATATCATCGATAAGGTATACTATTATTAGTGAAGAATTGAACAAAAAAAAAAACGTAGTGATTTTCAATCTCAATTATAGACAATAGTGATCAAGACCTAATAAGAAGGAAAATATATTGTCTTTATAAACTGAAAAAGCTAGACGAAGACGAAACCAATATAAATATTAGCCTTTCCACCCTCATAGAGTTGTTTGTAAAATGGGATTTAAATACCGCAAAATAGACAAAAAAACAAGTAGTAATGGAATCCCCACAGATTACGCACTTGGAGATTTAATTACCTTCAAAAAATTAAAGATATAGGTTAGAAAACAGATCCATAATTTACCTTGATGAAACATGGTTTATCACACGACACAGTATCCAAAGGATGGGTTGATTCCAGTCAAAACTGTCAGACGAAAGCACCTTCAAATAAAGGAAAACGCATTACCATATTTACGCTGGTTCAGAAAACGGATTTGTCCCAACTGCTTGCTGTTATCTGCAAAGAATATTAAGGATTTTTAGCTTGGATTATCATGAAGATAAAGTGCAGAACTTTTTGAAAACTGGTTTTTAAGATTATCTTTTAAAAAAAATTAAAAAAACAGTGTTATTTCATGGATAAAGCTACCACAGCCGTCTGCTACACAAGCACCAGCTTCATCAAGTTCAAAACTGAAATCTAGGAATATTTGTTAGAAAATGAATTTATTTTTTAAAATTTAGTTACAAAAAAACGCATCTTTTTGGGAAATCTAATTCATATGCAATTAAAAAAAAATATGTATTTATAATTTGGCTGAACAGGCTGGGCATACTATCTTTCGGCTTCCTCCCGATCACTGTATGTTTAACCCATAGGCATTTGTGGAACCAAGTAAAATCAAAGATTAGAGCAGAAAATGTTAACCTACTTTAAATCCAGTGTTATAAATTTGATAAAAATGTAATTACTAACATACCAGTTGAGAGCTGGAAAAATTCACTACAGCACATTATAAAAATTGAGAACTTCATTTTCTATCCAAACAACATAAATCATATGTAATTAATCTCAATGATGACTCTGATAGTGAAATAGAATTAGATTTAGATATTTAGATTAAAAATGTATTTATGTATAGATAATGCAGTGATAAATTTATTAAAACTTTGCATATATTTAATTTCTTAATGTAATTTTAAGATTAGACTTACCTAAATAAACAATAAATTATAAATCTTTATATATATATATATATATATATATATATATATATATATATATATATATATATATATATATATATATATAAATGTTTTAAAACGGAAAAGGTGTTGAAGAAAAAAAATTTTTTTTTTTTTGATTTTATAAAAATACTCTTGAAAAAAAATTTTTTCTACTTCTAAGAGTAAGTTTAAAATAAAAACATTTTACTATTTTACGATTTATTACTATTTGATAAGATATGGAAATAAGTTACAAAAGGAAAAAAAAGTTCAAAATTAAAAGGTAGTCTCTTTAAAAAGGGGAATAAAATTTTTTTTCATTTTTCCACCCCTACTTGTACAAAATTTTTAAATTAGTTAATTGATAATGATATTTTAATTACAAATAAATAAAAAATGGGGGTTTTTAAAAAATTTGGGATTAGACCTACCTTTTTTGAACAACTTTTTTTGTAACTTGTTTCCATATTTTCAAATAAATACTTTACTCTTGTACCATTTTAAAAAATTTTTTTTTTTTCTAAACACCGCGTATAAAATATGTTAAATGTTTTTAAACCCAATCTTACCCCAAAAATAGCAAAAATTTTTTTTTTTAAGTAATTTTTTTGATAAAATTAAAAAAAAAAAAAAAAAAAAAAAAAATTTTTTTTTTAAAACCTTTTCCGTGGACCAACCCCCACGTCCACGGAAAAGGTGTTGAATAAAAAACCCCTTTTTTTTTTAAATTTTTTAAAAAAAAAAAAAATCTTAAAAATGAAAATTGAAAAATCTTTAAATGGTTCAAAAA
The DNA here is from genome assembly GCA_019359885.1 of Listronotus oregonensis. NCBI lineage: Eukaryota > Metazoa > Arthropoda > Insecta > Coleoptera > Curculionidae > Listronotus > Listronotus oregonensis. The sequence goes on from JAHBCN010002616.1 coordinate 87,553, forward strand.
ATAAAAAAACATTTATTTGAGAAGATATGAAAATAAGTTACTAGGAAAAAATTGTTCAAAAGTAAAAAATAGTTTTTTTTTCAATTTTCCAAAAAAAAATTTTTTTACTTTTATTAACTTTTTGATAAAAATTATTTTAATATTAATTAACTAATTCCAAATTAACAACTCGTTATTGTACTAGTAGGCGTTGATAGTGACAAGCTTTATTGACACTTTGCTTTTATAATGCATTAGCCGCAGTAACGTCAACTTTTTGCTTTTAACAGCAAAAAATTCGACAAAAAATTTTTTTTAAAAAAATTTAAAAATTTTTTTTTTAAAAAAAATTTTAAAAAAAAGGGGGATTTTTTTTAAAAATTGGTATAGGAGACTACCTTGTAATTTTTTTTCAACTTTTCCTTGTAACTTATTTCCATATCTTTTCAAATAAATGCACTTTACTCTTGTACCATTTTAAGTTTTTTCAATTTTCTGAACACCCCTTTTTAAAAAATGTTAAATGTTTCTATCCCAATATTGCTCTTAGAAGTATCAAATTTTTTTTAAGAGTAGCTTTTTTTGATAAAATCAAAAAAAAAAAAAATTTTACTCTTCAACACCTTTTTTCCCCCGGGCATACTGTATATATATATATATATATAT
>JAHBCN010002617.1:0-87211 GCA_019359885.1 Listronotus oregonensis
TTGAAAACATAGTTTCGAGATAAACGCGTTTAAAGTTTTGAGTGATAATAAAAGTGGGATTTTTTTTTGCTGCTGCAATATCCAGGGCATCCTTTTGCTCTTGTCTATAAAGAGAGTGAAAGAAATAGACAAGAAGGACAAACTAACAATAGACGAGCAGCTGTCAGGCATACCTGCGGCGCGCTTAGCCTAGCTGGCCTCGAGCGCTTGAATTCTGAAGGCTGTATCTTCGAAACTATTATTCAGATCAATTTAAAAATTTAGGACAATATTCTAAAGATGTTGTAGAATTTAATAAGATAACAAAAAAATCGATTTTATAAACCGTGAAACCCATGTAACCCCTTAAGACGAAAACAACATATCCCCACTCCGAAAGAAAGAGTGACATAGGTTAAAAAATACAGTTATTCTGTTAAATGCAAAAAAAAACGGATAAAATATGACAGAGAATACCCTAGAAATGTTATAATAAACCAAATACCTCAAATCCGCCACTGACAGTATTTTTTTTTTCATCCTTGCTGCGATCTTATTGTCACCGCCACAGGAAACCAGTGGCGGCTCGTGGGTTAAAAAGTAAGGGGTTGCAATCCTAATGTTTCTTTAAAAAAATAAATAAATTAATGAAAATAAATAGACAGACTAAAACATGGCTGTGTGGCACACATCCACGTATGTTTTTTATAGAGCTTAGCATTAAATGTTCTGGTAAAACTCATTTTTTACTAGACACAGATTGTTTTATTTTTAAATGAGGAATTGGCCTTTTTATTTCCGCTTTATCAGCTAAAGATCAGCCACCAAACGGCTCTGCAATTAAACTTTGCACCGAATTCATTTTGAACACACAAAAGATTTCTAAAAAATGCAATTAAGCACTGCGCGATAACCAAAATAACAAATTATACTTCAATAAATCGTAAATCAGCCTGCGAGATAAACAAAGGTTTGCAGTCGGACTGCAAACCTCATGCCGCTTATGAGCGCCAAATGCCAAGATAGGCAACTCCATATACTTACGCGTACTCGTAATGAATCCAATTGGGTTTGCATTTTGATTGCAACCATCGCATCGCATCGGCTTTGAGAATGCGACGCGACTCGCGATTGAATTAATGATATTTTAGGGAAAGCAGTCAAGTTATTTTAATAATTTGGCTGTTATTTTCAGATAATATAAATACAGATTTGTGAATAAATTTAAAAAAAATGTGTAACTATGTAATGATTAAAATATATAGGTATTTTTTAATTTTTATTTTAAACCTTTTTTGGGTGTTGCGCAAATCTGCAAACCAAAGGAAGAGCCGCCACTGCAGGAAACACGTCACATTTTTACCTAAGACAAAATTTGACTACGTAAGACTCTTTGTTGATGTGACTATTTTTGTGAAGGTTAAATTAACCTTACGGATTAGCATGTAAGAAGAAAAAAACTTTAAATGCGACCAGGGATGGATTTACGCAAAAGCTGAGTAGGCTGAAGCCTAGGGCGCAAAATATCATGGGCGGCAAATTTACGATTAATTTTTTAAAAAATGTAATAGTAAATTTTAATGATATAATTAATAATTTTGCAGAAAAAAAGATTCGAAGAAAAATGTTACTATAGGGTTTTGCCTATAATTAAATTTTGTTTTTATATTACGAACTTTGTTTGTTTTAAAGAATTGTTATTTAATTTTCTTTATAATTTACTTTTGTTAAATTTGTTTGTTATTTTTTTTAAGAATTACTAGTGAAGTTAACATTTTTTTAATGCTAAATTTTTCGTTCTGATATCCATAAAATATTGGCATATTAGGGCGGCAAAAATATATTAGCCTATGGGCGGCAAAAAGTTAAATCCGGCCCTGAATGTGACCCTATTTGTGTGAATTTATTTTTAGGGGCATGTACATTGGCCAAAAAAAAATACATAAAATTTTGTTTTGTAGCTTGACGTTTTATATTTAGTTAAAAAAATGGTTGATTATTTTCTCAAAACTAAGTGCCTTTTAGTTATGCGCCATTTTTCTTTTAAGGTGACAATATATGTTTCCGAAACGTTGATAACTCTTTTAAACGTATTTTTCAGGTAGATCTGCGTGTTCGTAAGATGTTCGTATTGATCGAAATACCCCAACTTAAATTTTTTAATAAATAAGACATGGCCACAATCATAAATATCTTTCGTGCGCACTGAAAGGCGTGCGACAAGCAAACCATTTTCATTGGTCTCTAATGAAGGTGTGCGATATCGGCAAGCTAACGACTTCCCAAAATATCTCTCTAATCGTTTAAAATAAACTATTAAACGTACCGATTGTAGACTGGTTTTGCTCCACGAGTAAAAGTAATAATTTTGTTAAAAATTAACAGCAGCTATTTAGGTTGGTTCTGGACTTTGCACTTGTTTGCTTGCTCGATAATCACAAGCTCTTTTGTTTATTTAACTCATTTCTGCATTTTTTAAACGGTTTCGGAAGAAACTACTATAAAAATAAATACAGGGTTGTTACCTTTTAAAAACGTTTTTTTTTTTAATAGAGAAGTAATTAACGTTTAGAGGATAAATAGGAAAATACCTTTGTCACTATTTTCAGGACCGCCGCCAGAAAAAAATGTAGAGAGGTTCAAAAAGTTTAGGTTAATTTACTATCGGAGAATTAATTAAGTTAAAAACATAAATAAAAATACCACAACTTTAATTTCTAAATAAAGGTGGGTTCAAACAGAAATTTAATTTAATTTAGCATCTAATTTTACTTAATTTAAAAAGTAAAATCAACGGTTTCATATGGAGTCGTTCATACAAATGACCGAATTTAAAATTTAATTTAAAAGTTGGCCATCTTTTAGAATTAAATTAAATTAAATGATCGGTACACCGAATTTTTTGATTTTTAAAGTATTTTCAATTCACAGTACAAAATAATAAACAGCTGGTTGTTTACGCGTTTTTTGATTTTATGTTTTATAAACAAAAAAAAACCTTTTCCAACTGTTTTCCGCAACAGACTAAAAAGTTAGATTGTGAATTTTGATTGACATAAAAATAAAATGACATGTTTGTTTTGCGCAGACGCAAATAGACATATTTTATTGGTCAAATATAATATTTTTAAGTTTCATAAATCTTTGTATGAACGAGGGTGGTAAAAATAAAATTAAACCATAAATTAAGCTAAATTAAAATTAAATTAAATTTCTGTTTGGACCCACTTTAATAATCATATTCATTTAAATTTCTAGGTGATATTGTAAAATTTAAAGATTTAGACGGGAATTGTTTTATTTTATTTTAAGTAATTTTAAAAAACCCAGCGGGGTCGACGGACCTCCCCTGACCCCCCCTGCCGGCGGCCATGACTATTTTTAGAATAGGTATGACACAAATCAAAATCTTTTTAAAAATCAAATAATATTATAAAATAAAATTATCAAAATTTCGAGTTTTTTTTAATGATATAATAAAACTTCTCAGAGTATCTTTAATTTTAAAAGTCAAGTTTAAAAAATTTAATTTTAATTTTTGTTCAGGTTTTGTACAATTATTATTAATTATTTTTACCTTAAATATTATTTTTTTTAACAAGATGCGGAAACAAATAATACACAAATATACTTTTGCGCACTGAAAGGCGTGCGACAAGCAAACAAATTTTCATTGGTCGAAAATTAAGGTGTGCGCTATCGGCAAAATAACAGTTTTCTAAAATCTCTCTCTAATCGTTTAAAACAATTACCTACATACGAGAAGATGATTGACTAGTTTTGCTTTAAATCGGCGAGTAAAAGTATACATTTTGTTAAAAATTAACAGCTTAACTATGTGTTGGTCTTGGACTTTGTACTTGTTTGTTTGCTCTTTAAACATGAGTTATTTTACTTGATTATCTCTCTTTTGTCGATTTTTTAATACAGTTTAGGAAGAAAATATAAAAATAAATAAAGGGTTGTGCTGTTTTTAGTTATCTACACAAATATTTTTTTTAATAAAATTTTTGTCAACAAAGATATCGAATTAAAGGGGTCAATCCAAGCTAAAAGAGCGTAAACAATCCAGCTTCTCTCTCTCTACCTGCCACTATCAAAGCGCCTTAAAATAGCACTAAAAAATCAGAGGCGTAGACAAATGTGCTTACTATTTTCAAGTTTTAATTGCTGCAAATTGCGAAACAGATCTTACAATCCGCTTACAATACAAACAGAAAACAAAATAATCCAAAGACCCTCTCGACCAGTGGCGACTCTTGCCTTAATATAACAAAGCAATTTCTATGTTTGGTTTTATGTATAGAAATAAAAATATATGTACTACGACAATCTATTTTTTAGCCTTATCTGAATAAATCAATAAACATGAAAAACAAAATAAAGCGTTTAATGTGTTACAGCCTCATATCTATCTATTTTTCTTGTAAACGCCTTTCTCAAACTATATTTCATAACAATTGCCCTTTGTAGATGTATCAGCCAAGTAAGCTCTAGATCTGGAATAGGTCTACCAAGATATTTTATATGTATATATTTTGTGAGCGGGCGAAAGTCGGCAAAACAGCTCTCCCCTTTCCAGACAGAACCTTCCAGGGCTTCATCGGTGGAAAATCTGGATGTCAGGCTCGAAGCACCCAGAAATTAAAAAAAAAAAATTAAAATTTCATTTTAAATCACTGCAAGGCACAAATTAATGGCGGTCCAGCCAGAACTGCTACTGGTATCGTGCATAGCCGGTTTCTGTCAGTTCTGATGTTTTCCGCTGCGCGTGCATCTATTCTCCACCATTAAAGAACACCACCACAACACAAAAACAAAAAAAGCAACAGTTTCGGACTCTTCGCACACAGCGCCTAGCCCCAGAAGAAGGACCCCATTAAATGGCGTAAGTTGCTCTTTGATCCCCGAGGATCAAAAATCAGTTGATATGGCACTGACGACCGCCCTTCACAGGTCGGAGGACAAACAAAAACTTTATTTGCCATTCCTTCTTTATTTAAACAAACGGAAACAAGGCAACAACGAATAAAACGATACCTCATGCAACAAATCAAATCGCACTGGACGAAGGCCGAAAAATATACCGCCGTGCGTGGGGGAATACGACGCAGCGGCTGCAGGTTTAGGCGGACAGTTAGGGCAGAAATAATTCCCTTTACGTAAAAAATCGGTAAGAAATATATGGAGCAAATTAGACTGGGTCTTAGGCAATCGGCAACGGGAAATGAATTTAAAATTTAAATTTTTAATATTTTTTTTGGATTTGACCAGCCTCCACTGCTTTCAAACTTAATAATATATATACCAAATCTCTACCTACCTCTTTATTTTGCTGCGTTTCTAACCCTATAATATAGTTGGGCGTCTATTTTATTTGAAAGGGTTAAAAACCAAGCTTGTTAAAAATCAACCCTTAAGATAAGGGTTAGTTTTTTAATTTTTTGTTTGAGCCTTCTGAGTGATGTTTTTAATTTGTTCACGCATAATATGAAAAAAAAACATTAATAAAAACATTTTTTGTAGCATAAATACTTTGTATGTAGGCCCATAAAATACTTTTAAAGAAATTTGAAAATTCTACTTTTGTCAAAATCTTTAGTCAGAAATAAAAAAATATTAATTTATTAATTACAATAAAAGAAGAAAGTTAAGGAAAGTCATATAAAACATTAACTACTTTTTTCAAATTGCGTTGTTAGGGATTTCTCATTTTAATCAAATTTCTGATTACATAAACCTTTAGTAATATGTTATTATAAAAATAATCGTCTAAAAATAATATGTTTAAAGCAAGTGTTTCAGATATAGACTATAAAAAAACGAAATCACAAAATTTTTAATAAGTACCATTTCATTTACACAGAAATTTTGCCAATTTTTTAACTTAAAGCCCCGCCCCCTCACTTTTTAAAACAATTTAAATTTTTTTTGGTAATAACTGAATTTTACTCCAAATATTTTAACTACTATTTATAGTTAATAAACGCCACTGATTATCACATAATAATCCTAAAAAGTTTTGGGAATGCAACACCAATGATTCAGTATTTACACTTGCGTAAATTATATATAAATCGTCAAAAAGGCATCTTTTATTTTTAATAGCTTTTTTAAATACTTGGAGAAGAGACATTAAGTTTTAGAACTACAAACAGCTTTCTTTGAAATCACATAGTAATTGGGTATTATCCATATTTTTTAAACAAAGCAAAATAATAAATTCGTAGGGACATGTGCCCAGGTCAATTTTATAATCTCACAAGTCCGTACAAAAGAGCCAGTACCGAATATTTCAGGTATGAAAACATGGGTAAAAAAGGGACTACAAGACGACTCGTTACGTCACATCGCATATAAATACAGATTGTTTACATATCACTTTTGTGTATTTTTAGTTTTGCTGCGGTAAATCTCGACATAACTAGTATTTGTTTTATTTTGCGTGGCTAAATAAAGTGTTTTTCATTCATTATGGCTTACGAAGGATGTGTCAAGGCTTCTGCAATTAATTTACCCTCTGTGAATATGTTTATGGTGATGAATTACATTAAAAATGACGAACGTTTTAATTCAGCAGAAATTAAAGGTGCAAAAGCTGCATTGTAAGTATTTATTTTATGTGTTAAATAAAATAAAACATCTTTTTACAATACTTGATGTTTAAACCAAATTAGAAAAAATATATTTATGTAGGTATTTATGCATTTGTTAATTAAAACCTTATTCCTAACTTTTATTTAAGTGGTTCTTCACAACAAAAAAGTCTCTTTTTGATTTTGGCATATCACATCCTGCTGCTTTAAACCATCGTTTCTTACGCTTATAATCCCCCCAAGGCACACACACAAAAATTTTGTTTGGTGTAATCACAGATGAGCTAGTGCAAAGAGGCACAAAACACCATTTATTTTGTGATTCGTACAGATTACTCATTCAAACAGCTGTGAATGTTTCATGATATGAACTGCAACTTAATTTTTTTCGACTGTAGCCACGTAAATAATGCCGTAATAAAATAAAACCTCGCTTAAAAGGTGACAATTTATTAGAAACACGAATAACGGTTTACTGTTTATATGCGCTGTGACGTCAGACAGCAGTGACCTTCGGAAAGCTTGTTTTGCCGCCAATTCTTGGCGTTTGAATTTTAGAGGGCAGTTTTTGCTTGAAATATGTTTTTTTAATTTTTTTTAAGGTTACTGTACGATTTTTATGCATATATGCTATCATTTTATAGGTTTTCCAAAAACGTGAATATACCCAATTCTGTGAAGTTTTGCGAACGCCTCCCAAAGCGTACAGTGTTTACACTTGTGTGAAGCATATAGAAACCGTCAATAATTTTGGGGAATAACCTAATTTTTACCTATATTTTTGAGTTAATTAAATTAGGCAGTTGCCTCCTCACGCTTTATAGTCAATATACGCCACTGTTTCCATGATATGTATGAGCTACAACGACACAAAAACAACAAAACTCGAAGGTTCACCAATCAAGCAACGAATCTTTACAAGCACTTTTCCCATGCAATGTTCAGTTTAAAGGAAAAAAAACTATTCTAAAAAATATATTCTTTAATTCGATGCGGATTATTATGTTGCCATTTTTAAAGTGTGTCGTCAATATAATTGTTATTTTAATTTCTATAATTAAAACTAAAACTGATTGACTTTACTTAAGCGGATTTAAAAACTAATACGAACCAACGATTTGTATTGCTATACGATTTTATCTCTATGGCAGCCCACAAAGGCTCGTATAAAGCCTAAGTACTAGGTACTGTGGGTGCCGGGTTTTTGTATACTAAACCTATTTTCCTCCGGTTCCGTCAGAGTTGTCTAAGTACCATAACATACAGATATTGCATTTTATGGCAACGGCAGTGCCATCGCCTACTACTAACCCTGCCTACATATTTATATTTTTTATTAATTATTGAAAATCTTAGCACGGTCGGTCGGCGCTACTGAGTCCGCGCGCCCAAATCTTGCCTTGGAGAAAATTGGACTTTGGACTCTTGAATGAACCTAGCTTTACACGTTAGCCGGCGGTTTTGCGCGCCTATGCCCCAACACATAACAAACATTACATTACAACTCTCTACTTCGTAAGCGAATCGTCGTATTCTGTTTTTGGTCAAGTCGAAAGTTTCTTTCAAATTTATGCTAGTTTTTCGAATTAACAGTGTTTGAATTTTTTGTACTTTGATAGAATAGAGCTTAATTTAGGTAAGTGAAACATTTTTTATATAATTTTCATACAGAAAAGTGGAAAAAGTAAAAGGAAAAGAAACGCTCTCTTTCTGAACAACAAATGCGAAAGTCCAATGTCCAGGTTCAATTAATTATTATTGCGCTTCTAGACAATATGTTCCTTTTCCGGGTGATGTTTTTGCGAATCTATTAAATTGTATTAGATTTTTCTTTCTCTTGCATTACAGAAAATATTGAATTATTTGTAGATAATTTCTAATCTAAGTGGCAATATTGTCCCAAAACGAATACCTGGTAGGTGTAAGTGGGTCTTACTGCCAATTTATAAACTTTACGTTTCGTTGTCGTTGCTGTCGAACAACGTATGAAGTACATACATATATGACAACTGCGGCGACGGCGTTTATGAATGGTTGTATTAAACGCCATAAGTTTAACTAGCGAACTTGAACTGCAACAGCAGCGGAAACGAAACCTCAAGTTTATGATTTGACCTTAATAACAGAACTGTTTTTATGTTTTTATTAAGTTTTAAAAGGTTACCTGCTGTCATTGTTTTATTTGATCTTTCAGTCTGAAGGTTTTAATTAAATTAAAAAAATAATGACAATAATAAACCAAAATAATAATAATATTAATAATAATACAGTTAATTCATTATGATGTAATGAGGATGATGTACTTTTACTAATTCTTTAGAGGTATATTATAAACTGTCTCCTATCTGTCTAGCAAGCATATTATGCTTTAACTTAAAAGAAAAAAATATCTTACTATTTTTATTGTATTATTATTTGGAATTGATGTGAAATGGATTATGTCTGTGTAAACTTTCTTTAGCCTCCCCTTCCCTGCGATATTCAAAGACTCATCTATGGTTCCTTGCACTTTATAAAATGAAGCTGTGCGTAAATTTGATATTTATATTTTAGATGTGACTTGTATTGCTAACTTAAAAAAAAATGTAGCTAAAGATTCGTTTTTTTTTTCATTTTGTAAATCTAGAAATTTGTATATATTTCAGTTTTAAAATATACTTATTTAGAATAAATAAAAAAAATGTAGGTGCCCAAACTTTTTATGTCGTGATTGTCGACTCCAGCAGCATTTGAAACACACTTATTATTACAGTAAATAGAGCATCGAACCAATCATTTCATATACGTGGTGTGCAATTTAATGTAATTTTTTAATGAAGTACGTCACTGTGAACTTAAATTTCAGTTTTCGGGATTGGGGAAGGTTTTCCGCGGCTGCCATCTTAAAAATAAGGGGGTTATTAGTTTTTTAAATCTATCTCGTAAACTATAAGGACTATAAAAATTGTAAAAAGCTTTTTATAGATAATAATATATACAATTTCTTTTTATTACTTGTTTTTAACATTTATAATTAAAAAGTTATAAATAAAAATATATGTAAAATTAAGAGGTATATTCTTCCAAAGCGTAATAACTTTTTTTAATTGATTTTATCGAAAATTGTTATTATAGCTTTTTTGTGGAGCTTTTTTAACTGAAAAATTGATCTATTTGGGATTTCAGTTATCTCTAATTAAAGAGGTGTTTAGGAGCTTTAAAGTAAAGCAACAAATAGGTAAGTGAGGTACATAGAATACATTAGATATTGTCTATTTTTTTTTTCATATTATATTTTTTCATTTTTATCATATTTCATTCATTTTCATATATCATGTATTATATATATATATATATATATATATATATATATATATATATATATATATATATATATATATATATATATATATATATATATATATATATATATATATATATATATATATATATATATATATATATATATATATATATATATATATATATATATATATATATATATATATATATATATATATATATATATATATATATATATATATATATATATATATATATATATATATATATATATATATATATATATATATATATATATATATATATATATATATATATATATATATATATATATATATATATATATGACTAATATATACTATATATATATATATATATATATATATTATATATATATATATTATATATATATATGATATATATATATATATATATATATATATATATATATATATATATATATATATATATATATATATATATATATATATATATATATTATATATTATAAATATTAATTGTACATATATTTTTATTTAATAACTTTTTATTTATAAATATTATAAATAAATAACACCCTTATTTTCTAATACAGCCGTGGGACACCACCCCCAATCCCGAAAACTAAAATTTAGGTTCTCTTTAAAATTTAAAATAAAATTGCGTCCCATATGAAATGCTTGGTTGGCCTTTTTACTGGCCTCGATTTAGTGTACTGACATTGAACTTTTAAGAGCCAGTAATAAAAATGTAACCAACACTCGCGTCTAGAGATACCCCGTGATCACGAGCTTCTTGACAGTGTTAAACGCTTTATTATGCAGGAACTCGGCTAAAAAATTACATTTTAATGTAATAATTTGAAGGGTTTTTTAATACGTCCCCGCATTTTTACGTCTGAAATATAATTAGGGAAAATAAAAAGCCGCTCTGCTAAGCAGAACTAACCATAACCGACTAGAACTTAGGGCTTTTGAATTTGTCTAAATTATTTGTAGAAGTTATAAACAAAATTTTAACAACGTATTAAATTATAACTTCTACCATATCAAAAATTATAAAAATTTTGTTAATAACTTTTATGTAGGGATAATTTGGACAAATTCAAAAGCCCTAAATTCTAGTCGGTCATGGTAAGTTCTGGTTAGCAAAGCGGCTTTTTATTTTCCCCAATTATATATCAGACATAAAAATGCGGAGACGTATTAGAAAAGACCCATGATTTTCTTTTTTTGAATTGAATGCATTATTTAAAAAAGCCTACTTTTTAAATAACGCGCCGTCTCTGTATAATAAAGCATGTTTAATGTGTAAACACTGTGAAGAAGCTCGTGATCACGGGGTATCTCTAGACGCGAGTGTAACAAATAGCTTTAGATAATCATCTTTTTTAATGATTTAAGAAACTCCATATCTCAAATATAAAGAAAAAACAAAACATTATTTAAAAATGATGTAATGCTAACATTTTTATAAATTTGTATATTTAACATATAAACATTAAGGTAAAAGTCAAATTAAATTTTGTGTTTTTGAAAACTACAGAGTTGGGCACTGACTCCTTTTCAACGTTTTGAGTTTCATTAACGGACAAAAGAACTAAAAAAATAATACTCCTTTAAAGTAAAGTGTGCTAATATTTTAATATGTTCGAGACACAGTAGGGATTTTGCCCTTTTAAACTGATTATAACTGGGGCTAGTTGAATCGTCAACAGGTGACACCGTAAAAATCAACTAAGCCTTTCATAAATAACTGGATTATTGTAGAACTTGTTTAAAACAATAAAAAAGTGGTTCATGATGTTGTAGTTTTTGGATAATAGTTATCCATATGAAATAATTCTCGAGTAAATAAGTTAGTTTTGTTATTAGCAGTATGTCACTGATGTGGCAAATAGAGATACTATAAATAGATATACCACTTTCTATAAAAATAACTTTTAAACGGAGGCGTGTCATTTGTCTCGAGATAACAGAACCACATTTCTATGCAGCTGCATTTGCACAGTGTATTACCCGTTTTTGTGAGAACTTTCTTTCTAGAGCAATGAACTTGGTTTTGCAAAAGCAAATTGCTATATAACATCACTTTTGGTGTTAAACTGATGAGTGGTTTATAATATTTAACCAATGAGCCTCACGTGATTAATGGACGACCCCAAAGGGCTGTGGTTACACCAGATTAATCGCAAATGTTTAAATAATGGTTAAGCTCATATATTTGCATTCTATTGATTGTTTTTAAAAGCTTGGATTCTGTTAGGTTTTATAAATAGGAATTAATCACTAAACCCTTGAACTTAGAAGCCAAACAAATCAACATAGGTAAAAACTAGGTCACGAAAGTTTTTGTAAACATATAAACAAAGACAGGTATTAAATAAAACCGTGCATTATTCATAATTTCCGCAAAAACAAATCCAGACAATAAAATAATAATTTCTAAACGTAAAAGGTTAAATGACCCATTATACCCAATTTATTATGGATTTTCGAATTTAATGAAATCATATAAATCTCACATAAACTATAATGAGTACCTCAAAAACCATTTATGTACATAAGTATGTTTTCATATACCTTATCAGCTATTTCAATAATTCATAAAAGTTGTGAACATAATAAGTGACTTTATAAATAATATGAAAATGTGTTGTTTACCTTTGTACCTTGCGTTATCTAGTGACTTTACCTGTTTTGACCTTTAGAACTAGTCGCGCTAGCATTTCCTAGGCTTTATTATGTAAATAAAACCAATAATTATAATAAGGAATTGTTTTTATGTCGAATAAAATAGAAAAAATATTTATAATTATATTTTAGCACATTAGATAATTCCTTCGAACAGAAAGCTCTACTAAAGTGATAGGTAAATAAAAATTTGAAAACTCAGTAAAAATAATTATATTTTTACAAACAGATAACTAAATGGACAGGTAGACGTATAGATAGATATAAATAATTCCAACCATATAATCCAATATATGTTTGATTGGAAATAAATCAGTAGATTTGGGAGGCTATAAAAAGATTCATTTTAGCCATCCCAAATACTTTACCTTTATTTATCTAAATATATGTGGTCTAGTATTATTTTGCTGACAAATCGGATTTGGTGTTTTAGAAGATGGGGTTTAGCCTTTCAGGCATCGAATGGACCAAAGCCCGGGCGTAGTCTGGATTTCCTCGTAACTCATTCCCCGCCTCTAAAATTTTAGTACAGAAGGAAGCATGATATTCTGTAGTAGATCTATATATACCTCCGCATTGAACCTTCCTTCGATAAAATAACTTGTGCACTCAGCCACCCCGAAACATTTACCGAAAATCGCCCACTACTTCTGTCCTTTTGGGTATATTTTTCATCAAATTGTGTTCATTGAGGCCTGTATATCTTAAGTATCCCATTATAGCACGACTGAAACACTTTTTCATCGGTGAATATTATATTTTCCCAAAAAATCGGAGGTTCCAAGTAAAATTTTAGAGCAAATCCAATGCGTTGTTCTTTATTTGCATTTGTTAAAAACGGTTTTAAGGCTACCGGGTGGCAGCGCAATTCGGATATTTGCCTTTCTCCGTCGTGCCGTTCTAACCGATGCTGGAAAATTGCTTTCTGTTTTTGCTGTAACTACAGATTTAAATGGTTGGTTTCTCGAAACATTAACTAAATTATTGTCTTGTTCTTGATTTGGTAGTTTGCGGCGACCAATTCCAGCTCTTCTCTGAAAGGAATGTGTTTTCTGCCATTTTTTAACAAAATGAATAGTACTCTTTGGGATGTTAAGCACTTCCGCTACATCTCTGTGTGGCCAACCTATCTGCCTAATATAATGAATAATTAATACTTTTTAATTTAAAGTTAGGTTTGGCATTTTAAACAATATTTGACACACAACGGACACCTGTTTAGAAGGTGGCGTGCCTAATTTACGAAAGGGAAAAAGAATTGCCCAAGATTTAATGGCCGTTACTGTACATATATAAGGCCGCAAACATTTTGTTTGTGGTTATCTGTTTCTCACATACCTACTAAAGATTACTATTTAACGAACACCCCGTACATCTCGACCTATCGTAACCTATATTTTCGATGAATGAGTCGAGCCCCCGTAACTGTATTGATTTTATTTTTCATTATTTGTATATTAATATCTATAGAGGAGGAATTATGTATGATCCTGTAAAGGGCTGAAAAGTTTTCCGAGCTATTGGTCTCCAGCCGAAAAACAGTCCAACAAGCTCTAAATGCGTAGATAGGGAAAAGAGGAGTTTTGGCTCTGTGATTGTAAACATAACCTTAGGTCAAAAACTACGTCTAAACCAAAACAATAATAGTAGTTTTTAAAAGAAAGTTTAATAATTTGGAGGGTCCTATACTGTATTAAATTGTACTCTTGGTAAGACATTTTATATACTATATTGCATTTTGTACCAAATATTTTTTTATGTACAAAGAAATTTTAAACATATTTTTATTCTTGTTTTGTAACATAATAATGGATACCTACAACCAAACAAAAAATTTTAATACCAGAATGTTTTTTAAAATCCAATTATGTTGGACAATAATGGCATATTTAAATATAAAAAAAGTAGTAATAGTCCAAGAGCCCATGAGACATGTTTAATAAAGGTAGAAATTCCACATAGTTGTCTAGATAGGATATATGAGTAAGTAATCGACTGGCCTTCTTGTGTATGGTGTATTTATTCACATTTAAACCAAGAAAATACCAGTCATAAATGTCCCAATTAAGACGGTAGCAAAAAAACCCATAAAATATCCTAAGTAAACAATCCGTACTGGTCGGACTTTTCTGAGAATATTCAAGATCCATTCTTTATGTTCAATGAGTTAATCAAAAAATTACCTAAATACAGGCATTTTTCTATATCAAAATAATTTATCAAATAAGTTATTTTGATAAAAGGTTATCAATACGAAAAGATTTATGTCTATAGATTTTTTAGTACTAGGAACAAATCAGTAATGATTATTTAAACATGGACAAAAATTTTCAAACGTACTTATACTCGGCGGTATTGAAAGTTTACTTGTGGTTAGTTTAAAATAAAAACTAAGAAAGGCAATCACTTTGTGTTGATGCTGGAATTGGCTATTTAGCAATGACGATTTTTAATTCAACATACTCATATTCAGGGCGGATTTAACTTTTTGTCGCCTATAGGCTAATATATTTTTGCCGCCCTAATATGTCAATATTTTTTGGATATTAAAACAAAAAAATTAGCATTAAAAGAATGTAAACTACACTAGTAATTCTTATAAAAATTGAATAAACAAATTTAACAAAAGTAAATTATACAGAAAATTAAATAACAATTCTTTAAAACCAACAAATTTCATAATATAAAAACAATATAAATTTAAATGTTAAAACAAATAAGGCTTTTTTTTTACTGAGTGAATTTGGCCGGATTTTTTTATCTATTCGTTAAATATAATTTAAAAATAATTTACGATTACATTTTTTTTAATTAATCGCAAATTTGCCGCCATAGGCTTCAGCCTACTCAGCCATTGCGTAAATCCACTTCTACTCGTATTAAAAATATTCTAGGAAATAAAAAATCAAGATGGACAAATTAAGTTAATTATACGAGTATATACTTCAATTCTCTTTTTATTCTACATCACATTGAGAAAAATCTTTCGTTAAAATTTGCGCTAAATCAAACCCAACTACTTTCACTTATATATCTCTCTTGTATTTTTTAAAAATTATTCCGGATATTAAGCATAATTAATCTAAAATTAGTTTTTTAAATGTTTCATAAGGCGTTTTAACAGTTTATTTCTAAACCTATTAAATTAATTCTAAAATTCTTAAATATAAAATGCACTTTTAAATGAAATTATCCGTTGTTATTTATAAATATATTTTAACCACAGCTCGATGTTTTTTTAGACTAAGTTCATTATATACTATCAAAATACTTTGGGGTTGGTAGCGTAAAAACCAGTAAAATATTCACCAAAATAGCCGGCAGCTGCAAGAAAAATAACGCCTGCAATTTTTAAAAAACCCAAAAAGGGCGCGTGCACAGATAGAACAACTTCAAAATAAAATCACGTAAGCAATCTTTCTCTACTGTAAAAATACCTGTAACTTTGTCTTTGAAGCCATTTATAAATTACGTCACACGAATTTCATGATTTTCAAAAGGTCTCCTCAGTGTCACAAGTAGTCACAATTGTGTGACCTCCACTTCCATAGTGACTCGTTATGTATTAGGCAATTTTAAATTAAAAAAAATATATTTAACTAAAACAGCACTATTATTTATTTATTTTTAAATTTTACAGATTTACCAAATCAAATAAATCAAAATTTAATTGTGTCTATGGACTTAAATCTATTCCTTTGTATTGTTTATGTCTGGTCACTTCCTTTTTGATTTAAATATCGTTAGGAAGATTCGATGTGTCAACATCTTCATCCAACCATAGAACATAGTCACCCCGACAAAGAATTCCCCTGACCCGTCTGACTGCAATTCTTTAAAGACAAATTCTAATAGTGGACAGATCGTCTAGGTGCCTCTTATATAGGATAGCTTTGTATAATGAAAAATGTAGATCACGGATATCCCAAGATCGTTTAAATAATACCTCGCAGGAGCAGTAGCTGAAGTTCCAGTGGAGCAAATTATTTATTCGGAATCATCTTTTTCCACGACCTACTGGAACGTACTTTTCTGCCGTTTGCTTAATCAAAACAGGCGATGGTAAACACCCCTCTTGTAATAATTGCCACACACACACACAAATATTGTGATTCATGTACATAATTTACGTACCAAATAGCATCATTTTTCAATGCTCTAGCCTGTGCGATATCCAGTCCGGTATCTGGCATAATGCATTTGGCAACCACAGGAAAATTGTGAATGGACAATTGGCTCCACCATATTATCCTGCATTTTAAAAGCTTCGTTTTTCTAACCCCAGTAGCTCGAATACTAAAATCAAGATACAAACCGGATTTGTCATGGTTTAATAAAACACAAATAAGTTAACGATTTAAAAGTACCACTCTATTAAATGTATCAAATGCACCATTCTGTAGCATTTGTGGTAATGTAAATAGCATCCAAGTCAGAATCTTTAAAATATTGCAAGCTGAGACTATAACTCGTTCGTATTATAGATTTTCGTGAAAATCACCACAGCGTATGACTCTTCTCCCTCCTTGTCACACGATGTCACACTTTAAGCAAATTTTTGCTAGCTTACCATGTAACATATTTACTTGTGCACAGCATAATTAACAGGCAGTACGATCTCTCCCTGGCGGTGCTTTTGATATTTTTAAGCACAAAACACGAAAGAAACGATTACAATTCAAATAAAGCAGACAGATTATATCTTAGCAAAATGTTGGCTGAACTTCCGCAAGAAAAATGACCGTACTTTCTCGTCAATTCATAAAAAGGTGCTACTTTCTGTTACTTATGCTGTGATACCAGTATGATACCGGTATGTTGTGGTTACCTAGAAAAAAATTGGTATTTGTTGACCGACCCCCACTTCCTTAACGTGTGACGTAATTTATGGATGATCCCTCTCCATCGACAAATATTTTAGTTAAATTTTGTTTATAATTTAAGTTTATATTTACGTTGGAGATCTTAAAGGTAATGCTTTTTTCAAGGGCATCTATAAATCATATTTAAAAATAAAAATTAATAAAAAGTACTTATCGTATGTAGGCCAAACATACGAAAAAATATTTTTATTTTTTTTGCGATAATACATATCCGTATTTAAACATGTTTAAAAATTCTGAACTAAGTAATTTATGTAATTTGCTCTCAATAAGTTTTTACAATTCATCCAAAAGTCCCATTTAAACAACAAGATAACAGACATATTTTGCACATTTTCATTTAAAGCATTAAGTGACACTTGTTTAATAATTTGCTTAACAAGTGAATTGAACTTTTGGACTTTAGATCGTATTATTGCTAATAAACATAATAATACCTTCCTGGTGTGTCTGATGATTATAAATATGTAGTGGATACGTTATTATTAAATAATACATGATCATTGTCCAAATTACGGATGAAATTAGATCACTATCACTGTTAAATTACTGAAAATATTTGCGTGGTATTTTTTAACTGACTGACCTCAAAATGGATTGCTGTGAGAAATGCATACTATTTATGTATAGCGGATATCTTAAAAAACTTAATCTAGTCTTTATAAAATTAGTTTTACTACCTTTGTCTTACACAACTTGAACAAGTCCCTTGAGTTTCTTGGTGAATCCCAGATCGTTGCTCTTGACATATCTAAAGCTTTTGATCAGGTATGGTATGATAGGCTTCTTAACAAATTTCCTTTTTACGGTCTTCCCTCTAAGCTTTGTTCTTGACTCTCCAGTTTCCTTTCTAATCAACGTATATCAGTTATGTAGATGGTCATTCTTTCAGCTTCTATCAAATTAATGCTAGGGTGCCCCAGGGCTCAGTACTTGCACCAACTCTATTTCTTCTTCACATCAACGATCTTCTCTCTTCCACAACCAATCCTTTTCATAGTTTTGCTGACGATAGTACCCTCTACTCAAATATTTAATTTCTTAAGCCATCCTGTAATTCTGATTTGGGAAACAAGCGCAGGTCAATGCAGGTATCTCTTTTACAACACCTTAAAGTAATCTTGGATTGGGGCGCCTAAAATCTTGTTTAGTTTAATGGCCCCAAAACACATTCTTGTTCGCTATTGCGAAAAAAGTCGGCCAATGCTCATTCGTTACATATGAGCGTCCAAGTTCTGCAGAACAAAAAATCGTTTAATCTTGTGGGTGTTACTTTGCTTGGACTCTTTTTTTAAGCAAGAAAGTATTTTTCTTCTTTTAATCTGTATACTATGTATGTATCCTAGATCAGACCTTTAAAATATTGCTGGGGAATGTTGTCTCCCACAACACTTAGCATTCTTAACTTCATCCACAGAAGAGCTGTTCGTCATATAAATGATCCCACACTTACCGAAAAGCTTCCTTCTCTTGCCCACCGACGAGCTGTAGGGGGTTTGTCTCTTTTTTATAGGTATTTTTACGGTTTCTGCTCCGAAGAGTTCGCCATTATAATTCCTCCTTTGGCAGTTCCTAACAGACCAACAAGTAGTGCCACCTTTATGCATCCTTTTACAATCCAACTTCATTTTGTTCGTTCTTTTATTCCAAAGTGTCCAGACTATGAAACCTGCTACCCGCAGAAATTTTTCGTTTTTCCCCAAATCTCCAAATATTTAAGTCTAGTGTGAATAAACTCCCTTTTACCACCCTTCAGACACCCACGGTACGTTAGAACTAAGGCCTTCCTTCGTGGACTGTCCCAAGAAAAAAAAACTACATGATTCCGAGGTGGCGCCCAGAATGTATGTTATCTGTCAGAGGGGGATACTAACAGAAATTGGTTATGTCCCTACCACCTTACATATTGTGTTCCTACCCAATTGTATGTGTAAAAAGAATGCAAGACCTTTTGTTAATGTTTGGATGACTGCGGGTGGTCCAGAGCTAGATGATGCATCATCCTTGGAATTTGGGGGAAATTAGCGCATAAAGGCAGCCTCAATTACTTGGAAAAAGAAGAAGGTTTATTGCGATAAGTAAAGAGATTAGGTATAGATAAAGAGAGAAGCGACTTTCTACAGTTATAAATATTTGTGGTTTGGTTGAAAGACAGTAAAAAAGATCAACAAAACATTTTTGTGAAACCCTGACCACAACTAACCAAGACTAACCAGAACGAACCAAAACTAACCACAACTAAATCTTTTGTAGTTCCACGTTCCACTGACTGCAATAATGGTTGTAATTTACGTAATGTTTACTATTACGTTATGTCGGTCATGGAGATCCAGCGTCGATAAAAACAAATAAAATCGTATTTAAAATAATTCTCTGACTAGATTCGCTTACTTGACAGTAGCTTTCCTCATATTAATGACTTTAAGACCGTTTGACACATTTTTAATAACATTTCTGTGCGCAGAATTTGATAATAAAAATATAAGCAAAAAATTAGAAAACGTTATTATTTTTATCTCGGATTGCGCAGGACACATATTTTGATCTAAAAGGAAGAATACCTCCAAAAATCCTTTAAAAAATATAACATGTTTTGGGAACAGGAATCGTGCCATTTAAGCAAGTAACAAATATCCCTGTTTGTATGCAGTCAAAAAAAAAACCTTACCAACAAACGAGAATAGTTCGATATTTAGCATACTGAGAATTCCTTTTACCTTCTTACCTTTTCATAAGCCATTTTCTGGACCAGAGATTACTTTTTCTTACATTTATTTTGTTAAAAATGCAATTAAAGATTTACCCAGTAGAGTTTTATCATCCATTGTCGTAACTTCATAGGTATTATTATTAAAAAAAAATCCATACTTAAATACTTTTGTCTTTTAACAAAAATAACACACAAAAGTAATGTCAATTACAAGGCAAGTAGTGCTCCAAACAAACGTTTTTTTTCTGCTCAAAAAGACAAGTTTCTTGAAATAACTAAGTGATGCCCCCGTATGCGTATAATATATTTCATTGAATTTTTTTTCAAACAGCAGTTTAATGCTACTCCAGTCAGGGGCGTGCTGGCCCACCGGAATACCGATAGAAGGGTCCTCCTAAGCCTTAAAGCCTACAACACAGCAAAATACAAAAGAAAACAATAAATTTAAAGTAATAATCAGCCTCGTCAATGTTTAACTGGATCGCACCTGACTTGACAACACCCATGCGATACGACATCGTCCGAGACGACGATTAATTGAAAAACAATTTCAACATAGTTTTGTTTCTAGGATATTAACCTTTGTTTCATAGCCTACTGTGGTTAAAAATAATAAAGTTCAAGTAACTCGCATAGAAAAACAGTATCGTCCATGGTATGTTATATGTTTAAAAAGATAATTTGGTATGCTATCTTTTTAGATTAAAATATACAGGATGTTTCATTTAAAAAAATAAAGTTAGATCCGATAACTTTTTTACCTGACCCCGTATACTTATTCTGAAAACGGCAGATTATTTAACAATTATTATAAAGAAACTTTTGTATAAAACATTTTTTTGTATCTCTTTTAGTTAAAAAAATATAGGGTCATTCTAAAAATTGACATCGATCATCGACAAATCGTTGCTACTGACGTGGGGAAAATCCTAAGAAAAAACATCAAAGGCCTCTGCATAATCCAAAGGTCACAGTTTGGGCTGCAATATCGGGATCCACGGGCCACGCAGTAACGGTGAATTCGCAGCGTCACATCGACATGCTTCAAACCTTTTTCATTCCCGCTCTTCACTAATTAAAAGGATACATTCATGACACATGATTCCAACAAAACGGAGCGCGCTGCCACACTTCAAATCTCTCTTTGCCCGTCGTTTGGACGCTTTTCCCAGGAATTTTTTTTTACGGAGGACATCATGCCCCCCCGAAGTCCGGAATTAACTCCCTGTGATTTTTATATATGGGGATATCTAAAAAGTCAAGTATACCGCAACCGCCCCGCCACTCTGGAAGATCTAAAGAACAATATTCGACAACAAACCAAAGCGATACTTGCAGACACTTGCCGGTTTCAGGAGTGCCAGGACAGAAATGGGGCACATTTAAACAATGTAATTTTTAATACCCAAATTTCCACGAATTTTTGCAAGTTTTAAAAATAAATTTGTCACAGTTAATCAACTTGATATTTTTTATTTAATTTTAAAAATTAAACAACTTTTTGGACCACCCTGTATTTTAACCTAAATCAGCTAGCATTTGTGCGCTTATGAATTTTACCAAGAATGTGATCGTTTGAAATATATTTTAAGAAAAACAAGCTAATATTCATCAAAATTATTTGTCATAAATTAAGTTGATTGTGATTTGGATTTGTTCCTGTATTCCTAAATTCGGGAAATTATTAATTGCCTAATAACAAGGCAAAAAGGAAATAAGGAAGTGTTTTCAATTATTTGGAACATGTTAAAAAAAGCTTAAAATATTATCGCAACGATTAATGCAATACATTTTTCTATATTATTTCATCATGTCATTATCATAGATGGTAATTATTGAAATAGTGTTTTAATTTTTTTAAAGTTAATTACACATATTATCTGAACAAACACCGTCACAATAACATTTTTTACCAGTCCAATGTGACAGTTTTGGTGAAAATAATAAATTCGTAGTTTTAATCTTTGTACTTTGTACCCAGTCCTTACGCTATAAAAATATTTAGATATATGTCTGTTATTTAAAAATAATTTAAAAGCCGGCGTTGCTATATTTATCTATGAAAATAAAAAAATCGCGGTTTATAAACAGTGTCCGACAACAATAGCGTATGTTAAGTAAATCGAGTTGTTTATACAATTCAATTTCATCCTGTTATTCATTCAATTGATAATAATATAATTATAGTGACCGTTGGTCCACCATTATTAAAAACCTAAGTCGCAAAACCAAAAACTGAAGAATTTTTTTAAATGTAAAAAATATTATTAAGGCTTTATTTTAAATATTATGAGGGAATGAGGGTTAGTCAAGTATAAGTAAGACTTTTGTTTTGGTGAGCATAAGTTTAAAAAGGGGCATTGATAGAGACAAAGTCTTAGGATATTCTAATAGAGTCTGCGCACTCAAGCGTGCTGCGTAAAATTTCCCTTCTGTCTGCACCGATCCCTCGCCTATAGGTTACACAGCGGCCTTACGGCTTAGCCGTGACTTAGTTTGTGCGGTCCTTCGGTCCAGACGGTTATATTAGCGGAATCGTTTTTTACGCTTTAGGTTATATACTTTTTAAAAAATCTATTTGGTTGAGATGTCTAAGCGTAGTTTTTCTTATTGTACTGTTGATAATTATTGCGTTACTACACGCGATTATTTTCCATTTTTTCGATGTCCTAAGGATATAAAGAGGTATATGCATGCATATGTTTACACTCAATTTTTATGTTATTTCTTTAAACATGTAACAAAAAACATAATTTTGTAAGTAGGCGGTAGAATTTATCTATTGCTATAATTCTGCTCGCGGTAGCCGACAGCGACTGACGTGACGTTCCGCCGCTCGCACGCATCGCTCGCTTGCTCTCCGCCACTCCGCCCGCTACCCCGAACTCTTAATATTGTAAAGTTTTTTATTGCTCAATGTTGAATATTGTTTATTTTGAATTAAAGTTACTCTAATATTGTAAAGGTTGCATTAGTAATGCTCTGTCTGGTAGTCTCGTTTAGAATATAGGTTTAATTAAACTTCAGGCGAGACTAATATCTTATTGGGATTTTTAAGGTGAAAAAAAATGGGGCACTACAAAATAATTGATTTTCAAGGTTTAAGAACCTCTGTTTTAAATAAACAATTAAAAATTAAAAGTGTTTCAGTATTTCGCTTTCATCCGAGATGTATATTAAAACTAAGCCCCGGTCGCCTTTGTCGATCAGGCTTTGTAAATACGTGAGATTAGCCCCAGTTACGAAAATATCATATTTATATACACAAACTTTCATTCATTTAACCACTAAGGTTTAATTTCAAAATTTTTTTAAAACAGATCATTTTTAATCGAAATCATTCCAATTTTTATACTTCTAAGCTCCGAAATGATGAAGTTCCATTCACACAGAAAAACTTACATCCCCCATGCTACCCGTCAAGAGCAGGAGTTTTCTAAAATACTTTCTTAGCTATCATCTCCTATTTTTCTGGGTAATTAGAAGCCTAATTATCAACTTGCCTATTTACTTCAAAAATGCCTTACGGCTTAGCCGTGACTATTGTTTGTGCGGTCCTTCGGTCAGAAGCCTAACAGACGGTTATATTAGCGGAATCGTTTTTTACGCTTTTTTAGGTTATTTTATACTTTTAAAAAATCTATTTGGTTGAGATCCGACACAAACTCTCACCCCCTATCTAAGCGTATCTTCTTTTTCTTATTGTACTGTTGATAATTATTGCGTTACTACACAAAGATGTTTATATATATATATATATATATATATATATATATATATATATATATATATATATATATATATATATATATATATATATATATATATATATATATATATATATATATATATATATATATATATATATATATATATATATATATATATATATATATATATATATATATATATATATATATATATATATATATATATATATATATATATATTGTATAATAATAGCTGTATTATTTAAAAATGATTATTTTCCATTTTTTCGATGTCCTAAGGATATATGTAAGAGGTATATGCATGCATATGTTTACACTCAAGTGGCTTTTTTATGAATTTATTTCTTTAAACATGTAACAAAAACATAATTTGGTTTTTGTAAGTAGTTACTACACGGTATGTCCTAATAAAGAGGTATATGCATATTGCTATAATTCATAAAGAGTGCCTAAAACTTAAGATATTAAAAAACCTGTAAAATTTTTAATACATGTGTTTTTTTGTAATTTTTTTTTGTTACCAAAGTAATCTTTTTGTCAATAATGGCTTCTAAAAAATAAATACATATTACAAACACATTGAACGTCCGCGATAGGAGCACTTATTTGGTATGTTGCACCGTGGCCACCCGTGGCCCGGTGTGTTCAAGGTCAACGGCGGTATTTTTGCGGCATTAAAAGAGTGAAAGGACTTTATTAGAATATCCTTAGACTATGGTAGAGATGCCTGGAGTGGGCTAAGCCATTGTCTTCGGACCAGAATATACAGAGAACGATTTCATTTTCAATGCATGAGTGTCCTATTTGCCAACACTATTTTAATACTGACAACAGCGCACTAACAACATAACTTTTTCAGACAAACCAATTTAAAGGGTCGTTCAAGGTAGGGGTCGCAAACCGGGATCCCGGAATTGGAAAATACCGGGATACCGAACTAAATAAGAGACCCAAAAATATGGATATTAATTTCACAAAAATCGGGATTTTCGGTTGTAGTATAACAATGTTAAAATCGATTTTGTATTAGGATTTTTTTTTCGTTAAAGTTGATTAGAAATTTTGTTTTGAAGATTTTATCTAGTCAGAGTATTTGAAGGTAGGGAATAGTGAATAATTAGTGTGGTGCAGTGGCGGCTCGTGAGTTACAAATATAGAGGTTCTGCACAGCAGCAAACGATTAGTAATATACATTTAACAAACCAGAATTAAAAATAACATAAATATAAACTTACACAGATTTGAGAAGCAAGTGAAAAACAGTTTATACAAGTAAATGTCACAAAGAATGTCTCCGAAGACTAAAGGCTTATTTTTTATAAATTAAGTTGATTCTTCTGTCCTTTTTGGAAGAAAACTTGTCTGTAACCTTCTCATTGAAATTTGAAATTTCACGAATCATTTCCTTTTCAATTGATAGCATTGATAGAGCCACTAGACGATCCTGAGTCATAGAATTACGTAAAAAATTCTTGATTCGTTTTAAAGTAGAAAATGATCTTTCAGCCTCTGCAGTCGTCATTGGAATTGTTATAAGAATTTCTAATATTCTTTTGGTTTCTTGAAATGCCCCTGATAAATTATTTTCTATTAAAAATTTTAAAAACGGTACTGCTCCTTTTATAGATCTACAGTCTGCTCTGGAATAAATTACTGATAATTCAGTTTTTAAACGTTCTTTATCTATGTCTGGATAAGCAGAACATGTTAAATTTAAAATTTCCTCGGGAAAATTATCACAAAATTCCCCAAATTTATTAGAATAAAATAAAGTAGCCGCAGATAAATGATTTTTAAATGCAAATCGATCTTTCGCACAGTTCAAAAAATTACATCGCAGATTTCTATAGCGGCAATACGATGATCCAATTTACTGTCATTTCTACGAATTTTAGATAAGGGCTCGGTGGATAATGAAGAAGCTTGGCTAACGACTTCAGGTACTGAGTTTCTTAGTGACATCACATTCCGCTCAAAAGTCTCAATTTTTTTGTTTATTTCTACAGGGTCTGTTTGTATTTTTTGTAGCTCGTTAAAAAGAATATCTACATGAGGCATGACACGATGGAAAAAAGTTAGCCAGAAAATAAAATTTTTATCTAAGAGCATTCTTCTGATAGATGACGCGGCACTACAAACAGTTTGATTAGTAAAAGAGTCTTCTATGTTCTCCATACATTCTATTAAAGATTCCCTATGTTCAAAAACAATATTAACAGTGTGATGTTAAAATTCCACCGAGTTGGCGCACCATGGGGAATTCTTCTTTGAACTAGTTTGGTCAGTACATCTACACGTTGTGGCGAATTTCTAAAAAATGCTGGTATTTCTTGCAAATTACCAAAAAAAGTCTTACTTGTGAATTTTGTGAAGCAGCTTTGGACATTATTAAATTCAATTGATGCGCATAGCAGTGCACAAAATGGGCATATGGAAATTTCTCCTTAATCTTTGCCTGGACTCCAGTATGCCTTCCACTCATTACGGCTGCGCCATCGTAGCTTTGAGCAATTAGTTTATTGGTTGATTTTGTGTCTGGTAATATTACATTCAAAACTTGTAAAATATCTTGCGTGAGGGACTCTGCATTAACACCAATAGGGTTTAGATAGGTCCAGAAACGTTCTATAGGTTCGCCATTTCGTGAATACCTAAGTATTACTACTAACTGCCTCTTTTGCGGACACATCAGTTGTTTCGTCTACAATTATTGCCAGATTTGGAGATTGACGAATTTCTTCCAAAATTCTCTCCTGGCATACTTCTAAAATACAGTCCAAAATGTCATTTTGAATTTTTTTTTGAAATCCCTTTAAACACTGTCGACTTTTCTAAATATTCCTCCAAAGTTTTGTCAAGCTCTGCACTAAAGTTAATAAGGCCACGAAAAATTCCTGGATTTTCTGAGACACTCATCTCGTCATGTCCTCGAAGTGCCAATTCAAATATTCCACAAAATTTAACGCAATCAATAATTTTAGACAAAACATACCGATTTTTTGTCACCTCTTCGTTAAATTTTTGAATATTTACCCAGTAGGCAGAATCTAGTTGTTCCCTTTATATTTACGGTGCCTAATAAAGCAAATTCCATTACATTATGTAAATGGTGTCGGCACGTTTCATGTTTCTTTATTTTTTGACTCAAATGATTTAAATCTGTCACTCCAATTTGGGTCCACGATTTATCTCCGCCAAAAAGTACACAAGGAAAACAGAAAAGAGCATTTTTTTTATTGCATCCACAAATCCAATCGTTTCTTGAGTACACTTCACGATTAAATTGTCTTTTGTACTGTTTACCACGACTTGAGCCTTCTTTTTCGATGGAAATATCTGGTAAAGGACGTCCACCTTGCTTTAATTTAATTTTTTCTTCGTAGGTGTACTTTATAAACCTTTTAACATTTAATAAATTATCGATAATATCCATCTCTAATATGAATATTAATAAAGGAAAAAACAAATATAACGCTTATAACAGTACGCGAAAATTTTAGATTTTTTATACAGATAACTGCTCGAACAACTCGTCAAAACCTAATCACTATCCCTCAGCACTGCGTAAAATGCAGAACATATTCCCGTTAAAACAACGGTATTAAAATCAAAGGCGCGGGGAGTCGCGACGTCAGAGGCGAGGGCAAATTACGAGCACAGAACCACATTGTGTCGCCCTGCTAAATTTATATGGTCAAGCGCGTGGAGATATGTTGTTGACTACGTCAGGCCAGCAATGTCGCGCAGTTCGTTCAATGTAACTTGTCTCGGGGTTCGTTCGAAGTTACTTGTCGCTTATCTTCCATATCGTGTTCCAATACGTTTAACTTTTTTTTAAAACACAAATAATTTAAACATCAGAAACATTTATTTATTTTAGATTTAAGGCTTATTTTCTATTTTTTTTTGGTGGTTCTGCAGCTCTGCAGCTCTTATGTACCAGCCGCCACTGGTGTGGTGCCCGTGATCGATAGAATGACCTATGAATAGAACACCTGACCTGTGTATTCTGTCTTTTATAAAGGGTGATTCATGAGAAAATGTCAATACTTTAGATACGTAGTCAGGGTCCAAAAATAAACATAAAAGTCTATACAAATATGGGTCTGCAAGGCCTTCGTTTCCGACATACAGGGTGTCCACCACAGAGCTGGCATGTGCTTAGAAGTAAATAGTGGAATTTTTAAAAATTATAAAACCTAGCTTATGTTTTGCCAAACATAATTTAAGAACAATAATTTTATTGAAAATTAAAATACATATTGTCTAATTATACATTTTGTTTATTTTTTTTTATTTTGCTATCATAAAATCAGATGCGTCGTATTTTTTTTAATCCAAATATCTCGAAAAAAAGTTGTGATTATTTAAAATAGTAGAAAGACGTGTAGGTGGCTCCCCCTGTAAGTAAGAGCCGTAATAAGATTAGATTCGAATCCGCCATACCGAAAAATTCCCGGATACCAATTTTTACCCCAATATTTACATTATCATAAATTTTGTTTAAAAAATTAATATTAAATAAAAATTTTAACACCCTGTATTTCGAAAACGAAGGCCTTGCGGACCCATATTTGTATAGGCTTTTATGTTTATTTTTGGCCCCTGACTACGTACCTGAAGTATTGACATTTCCTCATAAATCACCCTGTATATACCTAGGGTACAGTTAATTTTATTGGCTTCACCATATAGGTACAACAGCTATTATAAATAAATCAAACATTTTCTTATCATTGGACGTTGAATAAACAAAATATGTTTATCATACGCATTGACAAAAATGATAAACAAAATTAATTATAATATTTACATAAAGTTTGTAAAAAATGTTATGGTTTATTGAAAAAATAAAATTCTTGATCTAAGCTCCCACCTATATTTTCAAACCAACATTCAGAAAAACTTAGCATAATTCTATTAGTATGCGCTGGTTTTGATTACAACGCATTAATTTTGGGTAAATGTGCTAAAAATAAATTTAAAGCCAAAAAATATTTTTACGATATACAGGGTGTAAAAGGTATGATGCTCAGGATTTTAGTGGGCGATAGTGAAAATCAAAAAAAGTCAAAAAACCCAAAAACATATCAAAAGTTCATTGTTTTTGAAACATGGGTTTTCAAAGTTTAAAAAAATTAGTAACACCGCGCCCACTTTATCGCAGCGAGTCGAACGTCGAACGTTTTTTGCGAGGTTTTACATATTTACACATTTTTTAAAGAGACGTTTATTTACATACAGATAATAAGCAATTTATTTTGGAATTAAATATAGGTAAAAAACAATAAATTATTGTTTGGTTTTTATTTGTAATTATAAAATAATTGTACTTACCACAAAATTAGGCTGAATATCGATTTTAAGAACACCAATTATTATGTTTTAAAACAGCACTTTTTAATTTTGCTTGAAGAATAAGATTTCTCGGTTGCACACATACCGTTTTCAAAACTCTTTGGTACACCTGCACTACGGTTGTCGTAAACTTATAACATATCGGCATATTTTCCCGATTTAAAATATACAACTGACTTTACTCCACGCACAAGGCTTCTTGGTAGCTTTGATACCAATTGTTTTTTAAATTTTTAAGGAGAAATTATTTTTATTTTTCGTTATTTAAAGATTGACACATTTAAAACTTTGTTTATTTTATTAGCAAATAAATCTACTGATGAGCGATTAAGATGAAAGTTTCCAATTGTTAAGGTCTTCAGAAATAAATGCTTTCAAAATTCGTAA
This sequence comes from Listronotus oregonensis, assembly GCA_019359885.1. Lineage (NCBI taxonomy): Eukaryota > Metazoa > Arthropoda > Insecta > Coleoptera > Curculionidae > Listronotus > Listronotus oregonensis. Next base: position 29,620 of record JAHBCN010002617.1, read on the forward strand.
CTTTGATATCGTTTAGACAAAAATCTGTCGAGTTTTGACACATATGTCATATAAACTTTTTGACTTGTTTTGAGCTCCACTATCGCCCAATAAAATCGTGAGCATCGTACCTTTAACACCCTGTTAATTTAGGCTAAACTAAATATATACCAGAGGCTGCTATTTGAATACCAACCTTTTTCTTTTTAACAGCTACTTTTTCATAAAATATAAAACTGCAACCCCAAAAAAGAATACTTGAAAAAATATATATTTTTTAAAAAAGAAAAATGGAGGTAATAGTAAATAAAGGACCACGAACAAATCTGGGTTTGCATTGTAAGAGGAAATTGTTGGAATCAACGCCTAAAGTCCCGTGACCAGTAAATGATGTCTGCGCAGGCTTGACTATCAAAGAGCGTTAAGCCGCGTTTACACCAAAGTCTTCCACTAAGTTTTCCACAAGTTGCCGCAATTTGTTGCTTTTTCTACAAATACAGCAACTTTTTCTGTCTTCCACTTGTGGAGAGACAAATCTTCCACTAAATTTTGTTTTTCCCCGGAGTGTCGTCGCGTTTACACCAAAGTCTTCAACTAAGTTTTCCACAAATTGCTGCAATTTGTTACTTTTTCTACAAAATACAGCAACTTTTTCTGTCTTCCACTTGTGGAGAGACAAATCTTCCAATTAATTTTAGTTTCCCGCGGAGTGTCGGTAAAGATCAAAGAAAGTTGACAACTAAAAGTGGAAGATTTGTTGCTGCGCGCTTTGGGTAAGCAACTTGTAGAAAACTAGTGGAGAACTACTACCTAAACCTTTCGCGCCAATTCTTTGGAAACAAGTTTTCCCCTTGTTTCTCTAAATTTAAGAAGAGCAACTTTTAGTTTTCTACAAAAAAATCTTCCACTTGTTGCTCTTATTTGAGAAGTAAAAGTTTTAGTTGACAACTTTTAGTTTTCTATAAATAATCTTTTGTCAACTTTTAGTTGTCAACTTTGGTGTAATCGCGCTTTTTTAAAGGATCAAAAAAAGTTGACAACTAAAAGTGGAAGATTTGTTGCTGCACGCTTTGCATAAGCAACTTGTAGAAAACTAGTGGAGAACTGAAGAACTACTGCCTAAACCTTTCGCGCTAATTCTTTGGCAACAAGTTTTTCACTTGTTTCTATAAATGTGAGAAGAGCAACTTTTAGTTTTCTACAAAAAATCTTCCACTTGTTGCTCTAATTTAAGAAAAGCAACTTTTAGTTTTCTACAAACAATATTGTTGTCAACTTTTAGTTGTCAACTTTGGTGTAAACGCGCCTTTAGGACTTCTTAAAAGTACAGAAAATAATAAATATTATGGGGCACAATCAGGCTTACATTATAGCTCATATACCGTAATTAATTTAGCTGTTTTAGGTGCTTAAAAATAATATGTGCAACCATGCAATGTTAAAATAAATATAGCAAAAACCTGTTCTAAAATTTAGAAACGCAGTAAATTTTATACCAAAATAAAGTCCAAAGGTGCGAATACATTCTAATCTACATTACATCCCATTTGTTAAAGATATCTTTATCAGTATTGGCCCCCAATTTATAACGCTATTTAAGAAATTAAAATCACTACTTATCATCATTTAAAACCAGAAATAATTTAGAGTGTAAATGTTAAAAACATTAGTATTACATTTAAGTCAATAAACAATTATTTTAAGTGCACAACATTATTGAACCGATATTGTTGAGAGTTGTTTTACTCACTTTTGAATGTAAGTAGTAAAATTAAGTCATAGTAAGTTTATAAGTCAGTCTGAAAATGTAATTCGTATCAGATCTTGTGTTTTTGAAAATTCCTTTAGGTATTTACGATATTGAGTACAGGGTCATCAAACGAGAACTGAACATTGGCCCTATTTGAGCATCTCTCGTATTTAAAAAAAAATGACTTGTCGTTTGGTATATTTTTTTCCATAGAATGTAAAAAACTTTTTAAGAACATGATTTGAATAAATTAATTTTATCCTGACTAGGATCATCAGGATAAAAAATATATATTTTTGTCAAAATGACAATCCTTGCGCATCCGCCATACAAGAGCAAAATAGCACAAAACGCTTCCTATAAGGATCAGGTTATTAGCAACAAAATAATTATTTTTGAAGAAAGCGTTTTCCACTGACCCTCATGTTGGGTTATCTATGGGGTTTTTCTTTTCCATATGGATTTTTTTATGATCCGTTGGCCATGATGGGTTTATTTGCAAATAACGTATAAAATATACTAAAAATTGAGGCTCTTGATTAAGATTACTTTTAATGTTGTTTTTAAACTAAAAAATAAAAAAACAAATAATAGTTTAAAGAAACTAAAAAAACACTTTTATAGCAAACCGGATTAAAAAGTAGAAATTTACTATATTTTTATAATAAAATATTTGTAACATTTAATTTCAAGCACCTTTTAATAAAAAGAATTTCGTATTTATTTTTAGTATCAAAATCAATCTCATTTGTATAAGGAGGGGGTTCAACAAAAGTCACGAAATATCACAAAGAGGGAGGGGAGTGTAGTGAGATATCACGTGCTTTTATTTTGTGGTTAAACGCGCGAGTTCTGAACAACCGAAAAGATTATACTTACCTGAATTTAAAGTTAATATTCTAAAATTTTTAAGATACTTTGAACTAAAAAATACACGGGATATTGAGTAGGGGTGTTTAGTCCTAAACCTCACCACCTATCACCAGTGGGTGATTAATGGACGATCCCCAAGACATTTCCGATTTATATTGGAAAATAACAAAAAGTATCTGAAATGCCATTGGTAGGTATTTATTATTACATGTTTCTATTTTCTAATTTAAATCACAAATTTGTCGTATAAATTAAATTAAGTTTGTTGTTACTATAAATGAATACGAAATCGTTTTTATTGAAATGTATCGAAAAAAATTAGACACTTTCAAAAACAAACAAACTAAAATGGTGTTTCATTAAAATAATGGTAATTTTATGTGATACCTCTTTTGTTTCGATTCAAATTAGTTTCTTAAGTATTTTTTGAGTTTCTACGGGAAAAATACATTATAGACATGTAGTGTTTAAGATTTTTTTTATTACAAGGAGCTCCAAATATGGCCGATTGAAAATGTGTTTTTAGTTTCTTGTAATATTTTTTCAATTGCTTATTTTTATTTATTTACTTATTTTATTTTTTTTTTGTTTCAGGACCAATCTGTGATATTTTTATTTTACATTAATTTTAAACGACCCGTACATTCAAATAACTCAGAATGTCTAGGATAATTTTAAAGCACATTTCACACCACCCTGTAATGCAACCTCTCCAAGGTGGGGCTGTAGGACTGCTTACTTTGGTCCCAAATACACAAGTGGATAAAAGATTGTTTTCGGTAAGCTTACTGTCTTTAGAAATGTAGATAAACACTAAATTTTAGAAAAAAAAAATTAAAAGATATTTTAAAATTTGGTAAAGGTGTTTTGATTTTTGAGAGTTAAAATGATTTCTTGCTAAAATTTGTCTATGTACGTACGCACATTTTTTGGTTTCTAAAATTTGCAATATTTTTTTGCCATTTTGCTGCCCGCCATTTTAGTGAATATTTTAGGGGTTTTAAGTTACCAACCTTTAAATATTTTGACAGTATTTAATTAACTTGACGTAAACCATTAATTTATTATAACTGTCAAAATCATTTGTGTATTTATTTTATAATTGAGAATTTTAGAAATAATTGCACCAACAATAACTGTAAAAATTTTAAATAAAATTATATGCAAGAAAAATTTCAGCAAAAAAAATTACGCAAGGAAACTTTTAAACTGTAAAAACATTTAATCAAATTAATTATTTAGTGCCAAAATATTTGATACGAGTTTTACAATGTGGAAGGTCTTTCATGCAATTTTGTTTAAAAACATTACAATTTGAAATTTATTGCTTCAGTGAGGTTTACCAACGTACTAAGATTTATAAAAAACCTATTTAATTTTTTTTTTTATTTTTAAGTATCACATGGGACCCACCCCAAAAAATGTATACCAGATATTATTGGCCTCAAGGAAAACACTATGATACACAAAATTTTTAGCACTCTTAGAAAAAAATCTAAATTTTAATTGCGAATCCTCTGTAATATTGCCGGGAGTTTAATCAAATTTTATGGTCAAAACCCAAATTTTGCAAAAAAATTACCTTTTGAGTCCAATAGTATCTGGTATATATTTGGTGTAGTTCTGGTCTTAAGTTAATTGTATAGATACACTAGTGTCCCGCTAATCCGAACCCCGCTAATCCAAAAATCCGCCTGTTCCCAACAAGGCCGGGACAAAAAAAAACATTTTTTATAAAATTTTAGAGCTAGAAAAAGTAAAGAAAAACAAGTTTCTCAAGTAACGTCGTACGTTTATTAACAAAATCTAATACATAATTTCTTTATTTGTGAGACACTTACAAATTATTGACTAGCACATTTTAAAGTTAGTGATCTTCTTCTGACGCAATGCACTAAATCGGGTTTACACCATCTATTGTTAAATAATAAAGGTGTATTTAGCATCTTACCTTTAATATTTTATACATCAGACGCTAAATATGCCTCAAAAAGAGAATAATACGGCATTATGTGATAAAATTCCGCCTAGTCCAAATTTTTGCTAATCCGAACAGAATTCTGTCCCAATTAGTTCGGATTAGCGGGACTTTAGTGTTCTATCAAAATATTTAGGGTGGGTACAAGAAATCTTTTAAACTGTAAAAACGTCTAAAATCGCTAAAATAGTCAAGCAGCTGCAAGAAAAATGGCGCCTCTGCTATTCTTTATGCTCGTAAAAATTGCTGAAATATAATTTTTACGCAAGGATTCTTTCATTCTGTGAAAGCCCGCTAAATTTTTAGTTACTGTGACAAAATAGTATTTATTAAAATTAGTTGCAAGTAAATGAACCTTTATTAGTGCCAACAGATGGTTTTAAAACTGGCAGAAAATATTGATCAGTAAAAAAACAAAACTAAAATAGATATTTATTTACATATACCAGGTCGTTATAGTACGAAATGAGTCGACCTTGTGTACATTATTAGGAAAACAAATGTTAATAATTACAATGGTTAAATATTTTTTAATGAAACAATCTTTATTTTACACTTTATTAAATTCTATATAACTTTTGTACTTGAGCTTCGTACGAGTATTTATGGGATGTTTTAGATATAAAATACAAAAAACGTATGATATCATAATTTTATTTAACTATATAAGTTTCAAATTCTGAAAAAAAAATTGAATTAAATATTTACATTTTCTTATCTGGGGAAATATTTGTCACCAGTACAATATTTATTTAAAACAAGACAGAAAAGTGCGATTTGTTTTTGCTTTATAGTAAACCGTTCTTTATTTTACAGTTTGGTACATTTTCCAATATACAGTTCTAAAGAAAATCCAAGAAGCACCTTTCGGTGTATCACATTAAAAAAAAAATCTGAAGTAATTTTTTTCCTATTATTAGGGCATTATCAAATTAATCTCAGGCTAAAATTTCGTTCCATTATCTTTTAATTTTAAAATAATTACACTTAAACGATTTAAAAAAATAATAATAATACCCTGTAGCTTAGAAATCAATATTCGTAGGGGAAAAATTCATATGAATTACTTTTTTCACCGAGGAGTCCACTGTTTAATTTAATCCCAACCTTTATGTAACACCCTGTATAGTATTTAAAAAGGTATCAAACATTGTTAGAACAAAATACGTAAAAAAATTAATTGTATTAGCAAAAACTTAGGCAGTATTAATAAATACTTTAAAAAAAAGATTGAGTCCAGTGACTTCACCATATATTATTTCCCCTTATTGTGTTCTTTTGGGGGTCATATATTTATAAAAATTAAAAAAGTTAGTTCTGATTAGTAGTTATTAAAAGCTTTTAGAAGCTCGGGATACATATTTTTTAATTTGATATTAAAACTGAGTCCATTCGCGCCGCGAAAATTGGATCCAATTTGGGGTTCGGGGCATAATGTTTTTCTCAAAAACGGTATAAGTTATCGATAATTTTCAAAAACTATATGAAAGCCAACACTTAAATCTAGGCTTCTGCTGTAATAGTTTTTTAAATTTAGATTTAGTTTTTAATATTTCCTTGAGTGAAAGTCACCCTAAAATCGTTTATGTTTAGATACTATTTTCTCTTAACTCGACTCATATTTCAAAAATCCGCTACAGCAGAGGCATAGATTATTTCCTTACCTTTAAAATAGTGTATAATTTATGTCATTTAAGTGAAAATTAGTTACCGAAAAACGTTATCTCCTGTAGGCTTGCAATCGGAAACAACATCGCATCGATACACCGAATTTGGAAAAACCTAAATAAAATATAATATTTTTAATGCGGTTATACGAAAATTGTGGTGTGGGAGTTTGTTAGTCTCCGCCCACCGACTCCACGTCCTTTGGCCCGATCCCTAAGGTGTAGCGTAAATGCACTCTTAATTTTGGCACAAAACAAACATATTAGAACAAAAATATCCAAAAACAATGTTGAACTTTTTAATAAATATAATTAAATATTATATATATTATTTACTTTTTTAAGTCTTATACACTAAGATCTTCGGGTAAGTGGGTAGGTGTTTTTTTAAATTACTGAATCATCCAACCGCTTAAAGTGGACTTTTAGGGTTTCTTCCGCTGACCCTTGGACATTCGCTAATTTCAAGCCATTGTAACACGCAACTTCTAGCATTTTTTGCTTCTGTTAGTATAAAATAGTAAATTATAAGTGTAAAGATAAATTTTGCATCAATTGCTTTATTTTCGGTCGGAACTGGTTTTTCATCTTTTTTTCCCAACTCTTCATACGATTTTTACATTATTTCTCCCCGTAGTCACCTTTTGAGTCTATGTACTTTTCCCATCATTGTGGAAATTTTATAATGCCACTGTTATAAAATATGTTTGGTTGGGCTGGAATTCACAGGCCGCCCAACGGGGGAAAATCACACGGTGATAAATCCGAACTATAAGGTGGATATGGAAGAACCTACCATTGTAGTTTTTCGAGCATATTTGTAATCAGTTAGACAGTATAAGGTCGGACGTTACAGTGCGGCAGAATACCCTTCTGATTAAATGGTTTTTCCCTTTTTAGTTTTGTTTTTGCCGTTTCTTCCCCCCTCATCAAATTACAGAATAACTAGGGAGTTCATTCAGTCCTAATTTCCAGCGAACAATATTTAGTTTTATTTTTTATATTCTAGATTAACAAATCCACAACTGCGAAAAACACAGAACTTAAAAATCACCTTAACACGAGGCTATTTAATCAAAGAAGACATAGAAGTACAGGGGGAATCTTAAAATCGCCGATCGGACCTTGTGCCCCAATTCCAAATGAACATTTGACTGAATATATCTATAAAAATATGGACGAATGGATTGAAGAACCTGCTGCGGTAAGTCATAGTTTTGTATTTACAAAGTTAAAACCAATATTATTATTAAATGACACACTCTAAATTGATAATAATTTTATAAATAAACATACGTTTTTTTTAGACATGTGCGATTTCTGGAAGAAGTTACAGCTACGGTATGTTAAGAATGCTTATCAACCGATGCGCACAGGCATTGCTCGGCCACTGTGGACTAAAACCAGGAGAAGTTGTAGGCTTACTATTGCCGAATATTCCAGAATACATTGTCGTTTGTCATGGAGCACTGGAAGCTGGTCTTACAGTAACATTCGTGAATCCTTTATATACACCAGGTATGTATGACCTAATTGCCAGATTTACTGCAAATTGCAAAGAGATCTTGCCGGTTTTTCTTTTTTTCACCAAGCCTAGCAAATTGCTGAGGCTAAGGCCTAATTGTAGGTCCGAGGTAAACTTGGCCAAGCAGGCAACTCTCTGTCTACCCAGCTCTTGAGCTCAGGGCCTATCATTTCCATGGCGTGATCCTCTTTTGGCTAGGTCGTCGGCCTCTTCGTTACCTGGGTGGCCCTCGTGGCCTGGTCTATGTAATAATTAACAAATATAAATTCTTACTGCAAATTGCAAAGAGATATTTTTTATGGAAAAATATTATTTGTTTCTCATTAAAGAGGCAGTGACTACGTTAATGTCCATAAGGTTGGTCCAATGTAGGTTTAATCTGATCTGATAAAAAACTTTCGATCACAAATTTTAATCCACAGTGGTTTATGCCCCAAAAAAAAGTAACAGATTATCGTACCATCGGCCTTAGAATGTTCAATCTCAACAAAACAAGAGAATTAATCAATGACCTTTCTTGATACTAATATAAAACTTTTTTGATGACATCGGAAAAAAATCATCCGAATTCGGAGATTTATTTTACATGTATATATGAGCAAATAATAATTATCGGTTAAAATTTTTATCCGATAAAATTATAGATATAATAAACGTAGTCTATGAGTACACAGAAATATGGGAATAATTTTTGGTTTCTTTTGTTTTAATTTGCAGTTAAAAATTAATAAAAGTTATACCCCTCATAGAAAAATTCTTGTCTTATTCTGTTATCATTTATTTAGTTTTTATTGGAATAAAAATATGGAAAAAAATTTAACATCTGTTTTCCGTATAAGCTGAACTCTTTTGTATTAGGGAACTAGAATTGCCTTGTCCAGATGTAATTATTTGTGAAAAAAAATATATCGCCGTCTTGGTCGGACTTGAAATTTTCTTTCTTTTTTTAGAAGTTCTATAAAACAAAACACACATGCGGGTAATTACTTTTTTTCACTTAAGCGTCTATATGCCCTAAGAATGTATGTTTTTTTTTTAATTTAAACAGCCAAATTACCTATACATAGGTATGACCAATTAATATAATTTATGGCGGTCGATCAAATAACAATTATGTATTTGTAATAAGTAGATAATAAACATAAAAATATTAACAAAGAGTTATTAAAAAGGGTATTAACTTTTATAGCAACAATAAACTTAGTTCCTTTATTAGTGTACTTATTTATTTTTTTAATTACTAATATAATAACATAATCCAGCTGCCAAAATTAAAAAAGCGCTGCATATGTGTTAAAACAAACATAAAAACTCCAGTGAGTCACCTGTTTGTTTTTATATATTAAAAACTATTAGAATTTTGGAAATTTAAAAATATTATTTTTTGTTCTTGCATTTTGTGAAACTGTATTTTTCAAACACACGAAACTAACAACAATTTTTGACGGTTAGTCCTTGGACCGCTCTTACCGAAAAGAAGGATATTCTGTAATACATATTACACTTACGTAAATAGTCATAATAAGATCTCGTCAGTAAACATGCTAATTTAATAATTTCTTATTTCTTTGTAATTTAAACATGGAAAAAATATCTAAGATTTAAAAGTTATCCACATACTTAGCATTTTTCTAGTTCAAACTCAAAAATAAATTGCATCCACCTGTCTGGCTAAGCTCCAATGTTAATTTGGGAGGAGGGCATATTTAATTGATAATTCATAAATGTAGCTTTAAGCTACGTCAAAATTTTGGAGCGAACAAATTTGCTTAAAACAATCAAAAGTTAAATAAAGCATTTTATTTTTTTCTCTAAATTAAAAAACGAAACGTTTTTAGCAAACGGAGTAAACCATGAAGTACTGGAATTTATAGTCTGTGGCACCAAGAAAATGTAATGCCAAATTTTATTTTTACTAACATGTTCTTAATTAATTGCTATGTTTTAAGAGATACTTGATTTAAATATTTTACATCTGGATTGCAAAAATTGATAATTAAGACTTATATTTCAAGCATCAATTTAAAATACATCATACCATTTCTCTTAAAAAAGTGCCGGTGATAATATAAAATACTCTTAGTTACAATTAGTAGAGAGTTATCCGTAGTTTAGAAATACTTTTTTGTAATTTTCCAAATGGTAAATAATTATATAATTAGGCAGCAAAATGTTTAAAATTACATTTTAAGCGATAGGTGGGTGGTTTAAATTTATCAAAGTTGCATATTGGGAAACTCAATAATGTTCCGTTGAAAAATTGAAGTATATATTTCGTTCTTCCGGAAATATGGCAAAAAACTGAAATTTTCGATTTTCGTTTTTTACTAGTTTATTTTAAAAGTTAAAAAAACTCTAAAAATACATTCTTATTGGAACTTTTTGCGCTTTATGTACTGGTAAAGTCAACAATTTTTTACGACGTTTCTTTTTCGTTAAACGATCATCAACTTATTTTTTTTAAATACGGCCCTGGATTTTTTTTTGTATTATCCCAATTACAAAAATGTATAACACTTAATATTTACTTAACAAATATGGAACGCCCCTATAAGAAATCATGAGCGTTCCTTGTCTAACTCATTGTCACTTATGGAAAATATGTTTATTTAACAGAAAAATATTAAAATACATCATTGTAATTGTGATTAAAACTGCTTTAAAAAGTGCAATAAACAATCGAGGGCCGTATTAAAAAAAAAAAAGTTGATGGTTTACCAAAAACGAAACGTAAGAAATTTTTAACTTAACCAATAGATGAAGCAAAAAAAATCCAATCAGAATGTATTTTTAGATTTTTCTGTAACTTTTAAAATAAACTCATAAAAAACAAAAACGAAAATCAAAAATTTTAGTTTTTCCGCCATATTTCTGGAAGTACAATAAACTTCAATTTTACAACGGTATATCATTGAGCTCCCCAATCTGCAACTTTGCCAAATTTAAACTACCCATCTATCTCTTACCGTTTCGGAGATCCCCATGTTACTCATTGTTATTTTAGACACACTGTATACTAGAATTTAACTAGGGTTAATTGTTTTCAGACGAAATCAAAAGGCAGTTTGAGAATGCTGGTGTTAAAATGATCATCACCATTCCACTACTCCTAGAAGTAGCTACCACAATAGGACCACAACTTTCAGGATACAGGTAAGTTTAATAAATAAACCATGTATAAAATATCTATCTTTAAACCTATTGAATGTGTGAAAGTCCGAAATTGGTGAATGTCAAATATAAAAAAAAAACTGAACGAAAACTAACCAAAACTAACAACTTTGGTGCGTTCTAGTTAAAACCAATAATTTTGGTTAGTTTTCGTTCAGTTTTTTTTAATATTTGACATTCATCAATTTCGAACTTTTACAGTAACATATTTATGGTTAACCAGATACCCACTGTATACAAAAATTTCCTAGCTGATTCCCAAACTATTGCTTCTTTGAATCAAAAATGTTTAATGAAAAGTCTTGTTCCTTAAATTACTTTAAATTCAACGTAAACTTCCTAATATTAATGTCTTGTTTCTAGATCAACTATCTGTATCGGAGGAGAGGACGACCCATCTAAAAACGTCCATGGACTTATGAGTTTACTTTCAGAAGGACATGAAGCGGACTTACCCAATATTCATCCCGATCAGCTTGCACTGTTGCCTTACTCCAGTGGCACAACTGGTCTTCCAAAGGGAGTGATGTTATCGCACAAGAATCTCGTTTCCAATTTAGTACAGGGTGATCATCCTTCACTGATAGGCAATATTACCGCCAAAAGTAAGTGTTACATATAAAATAATAAGGAAGTTAATATTTAAATTTTAAAGATATGAATGTTTGATATTCTTGGGACAGATTCGCTTTTCAAAAACTATTTTTTGGGGTTGTAGTAAATTCTAGCTAGATGAGACCATTTCAGTCCTGATCCTAGTGCAGGGCCCGCTCTAGTCTTTTGGCCATCTTGGGCAAAAATAAGAATTTTCGCCTCCAAAAAAGTTAATTTGGTGGTAAAGGAAAGGGGGGCCTTGAATTAAGTTACGCTCGATAGATATCATAGCTAAGCCATTCAGTTGAGGTTGTGTTAATGTTGAATTTTTTAAATTAATTTTAGTTTAACTTTGCCCAGTGGCAATACGTATTGGTATAGTTAATATTATACGCAACGCAAAACTAAGATTTGGCGCGAAGTTAAAATTTGTAATAAATTGAAGTACTTCCAGAGAACTTTTTTTTTCCTGAAAGATTAAACAAGACGGGTATCTCATCCGCCAATTTATTTCCATTTAAATCGGATACATCACCATTGGTTAAAATATAATAAATTCTCTTTTGGCATATTTTTTAAATTGTAGATGTTACAAAGAAATTCAAAACGTGTACTATGGTCACTTAGAAGTTTAAAACAAGTATCTAGAGAATTAATGGCTGATCATTTTTGAAGAAAAAAAATCTACTTTGTATTTTCTTTTAGAATCTTCGAGCACTTTATCTCTATGATCATAAGAAAACTGAGTTTTTTTAATTATTGGCACAAAATTGTTGAATTATTGCCTTAATTTATTGTATTTAAATTAGGGTACATATTCTTTCCGAACCTTTAGCATTACAAAAAAAGTACATATAGCAACAATGCAAAAAATATTTTTACTTAACATATATGCTTCTGGACTTAAATAAGAAGTTTTTTTAGCTAGAATGTGCGTATTTGACAAAATTCGGCGTAACAAGGACAGCGCCGCGCTGCAGATCGATTTTAAAGCTTTTAATAAATTCATAATAAAGATTTTATTGTTCACAAAGAAAATTGTAAATGCCTAATCTGCAAAAAATAAATAAATAAATTACTGGCTTCAAAAAGCAGCTTTATTTATTTATTTACTTGTTACTTGTTTTATATCTTATCGATATAAATGCCGCCCCAAATTTTGCCGCTCCAAACAGATGCCCGGGTTGCCCCCCCCTAAAGCGGGCCCTGTCCTAGTCATGGCACATACAATCTGATTTAGCCTTCCGAACTTGTAGGTCTAGCTGAAAAATAATTTTAAAATATTTTTATACTAAATTTTATTAAAGCTTTTGGTAGAATTTCAGATTACAGTGTACAGGATGTCCTATAAAATACTTGTATACACAAAAAATATTTTTGAAGGGGACAGAAAAATAGTTTTAGAATTTGATTGTTTATAAATTTACACAAATATTTCTAATTCTATTATGTGTGTATTTTTTCCTTAGATGGAGAAAGACACAAGGCACTAACAGTACTACCGTTTTTCCACATATATGGATTTAATGGTATTATGAACATTTCTCTAAGGGTAGGAAGTCATATCATCACAATTCCAAGGTAAGCAAAGTAATATGCATAAAGTTATTGCAAATCTAATTTTTTCGACAATCTACGTTTATTTATTATGTTTACTTAAAAGTGTCATACTGCTTTCTGCATTACTTGTTCCATAATGATTACTTTATACTTGGTGTGTTTTAGGTTTACACCAGAAGACTACATAAAAGCTCTAGTAACATACAGGCCGACCTTTCTCTTTGTTGTACCGTCATTGCTTTTGTTTTTGGCCTCACATCCACAAGTAACTAAGGAACATCTAAGTTCTGTGGAAGATATCACATCAGGGGCCGCGCCTCTTACTGAGGGATTATTGCAGAAATTTAGGCAGAAAATTGATAATCCAGAGGTTAATATAAGACAAGGTAAACTAATAACTAAATTTCTTATCTTTTCGACTAATTAATCTTTTTTTTAACTTTAAATTCTTATTTAAAATGGCACAATAAGGAAAGTTCCTTATGTTAATGCATTTTTTTAGGTTATGGAATGACCGAAACTAGTCCTGTGACATTCATTATGCCAAAATTGACTCCACCATCCAAAATTGGAACGATAGGTATTCTTTATCCAGGCACAGAGGCTAAAGTAGTAAGCCTTTCCACTCGGGAAATATTAGGCACACATCAGACCGGAGAGCTTTTGGTTAGGGGACCACAAGTAAGTCATAAATTAACTAAATTACCATAAAATAAAATAAGTTCTTAATTATCCTCTTATAATTATTTGTACTGAGTATTCAGATTTTTGTGTTCCTTTGTATATTTGATTTCATTTAGAAAAAAAATAACTTTTATTGTAATCTTCAGTGGCGGCTCTAGGATTTTCAAAATTTTTATCTAAAAAGTTAGACATGGGACCCATACCAAAAATATACCGGTTGCTATTTCCTTAAGGGGAACACTTTGGAAAAGAAAATTTCTATTTTGGAATTTGCGAAAAAACAAAAATTTTTCCATTAAATTGCCTTCACCTCTAAGCTTCACTTTCAAACGGGGCGGCCATGTTTACTGACTAGTTTCCTAGTGTATACATGGTTGTGGCATTTAAAAGTGAAGGTTGCAATTAAATGGTAAAAGGCATAAAATAAATATATAAACAGGTTTTTAAAAGGTGTTTATAAAATATTGTGTGCCAATTTAGTGTAAAAATCAAAAATTCTGTGTGAAAAGAAGGAGGAATAGTGTAAATGATGTTAGTTTGATTTTCAGCTTTGCCGAAATTTTTTTTTTTTCCCATTGAGGCTAATAACATCTTTTATATATTTGGTGTGGGTCCCATTTCCCACTTTTTAGATAAAACACTTTAAAAATCCTAGGGTCACTACTGATAATGTTACAATACAGTATCTGCATTGTACTTTTAGGTTATGATGGGCTACTTAAATAATGAAAAGGCCACCTCTGAAGCAATCGATGAGGACGGTTGGTTACACACTGGAGACGTTGTATACTATGACGAAGACCACTACTTTTATGTTGTTGACAGATGCAAAGAATTAATTAAAGTCAAAGGAAATCAGGTAAGGATCTTTTAATTGATAAAAGCAATTTTGTTAACAGTGTTTCTGTAAGGTAATTTTGCCAAATCAAACAAGTAAACCAAATACGGATGTTGCACCAACAGTAAATAAACAGTAGGTTAGGTTAGGTTTAAAGTTTTACGCCCTCCACTGCGACTATCGCTTTAGATTTTCCGTTTCTCTTTGGCAATTTTTGGTGACTTTATATATTTTTTGTCTGTTGTGGCTACTGACGTTTTTATATGGTTCTCCCAAAATGTTTGAGGATCAGATTTCTAATGAATCCAATAATCAGATTGGGGGAACGGTAGTTTTCTACATCTCCTCTTACTTGTGTTTGCCGAAGAGGCCCGTAACAATATCCTATCTGACGAAAATTTTGTTTCACAATATGTGTGAGCTCTGGTGTCCCTTGTCACTTGTCTCTGGAAAGTATGACTTTGCAGCAGACGATTAGATCCCTCATGCACTCCTCTTCCGGTCTAGTGGTTAGCTTCCAGGTCCTTGTTACAGCCCATCCTTTTTCCACGAACCAGATGTGATCTCCGGCCTTTTCCTATGAAAACGGTCCTATCCGCTTTCTGTTTAAAGCCAGGGAACCCTTTTCTCTTATAAAAGCGGTTCTGTCCGCCTTCTGTTTGATTTTTTAGGAAGGATGATCCCTTCCTAAGTTACCTGTTTGTTCGGGATGGATTAACCATTCCCCATGAAACAGTTAGGGCACCTTTCGAAACGGATTCACCACGTTTCGGTCTACAGCACCTTTGTCTGCTTGTCGCTCCGGACACGAGCACAATCCTGGGTGGACGAGCAGCATTATTTCCTCTCGAAAACGGATTTACCCGTTTCGTTCAGCGCACCTTTGTCACTTTTTTCCAAGAAAGCGGTTCTGTCCGCTTTGTGTTTGGAGCTAGGGAAGTATCTAATAGTCCACCACGGCAGAGCCCTGCATTACCGCAGTAAGGCTAGATACTCTGATAGGTCGCCCTGTATCTCAGAGGCACCGTTGGAGACACCTGTTTAAGGCACAGGAAGTCTTGTGTTCGTCTTAGCTTCAGATCCTTTTCCATACGCTAGCAACAAGAGTTGCCGATATCCAGCAACCCTAGCGCATGTTCCAAAAGATCCTACTGAGCCCAAACTACGACAACGACGTGCGAACACAGCGGCAGAGGTGGGAAAAAAATAAAGAGTAAAAAAATAAATTTAATGCAAAATTTTTAAGTATTGTCTTGCAAGTAGTGAAAATGACATAGGATTTGTAAATAAGTATTTTATATTTTGTGACATTCTAGAAGCTAAAAAAAATAGACGCATGGGTACTTGGTTTAATTTTGATAGCTGTTTGTAAAAAGGTTTTGCCAATTTCTAAGTAATGTCTGGTTTTATATAAGAAAAAAATAACGTGCGATAAACCCCAAATTCATCACATTACATCAAAAAATAGGAAACAACCGAAAGAAAGCAGAAAAACCCTGAAATTCATCACATTACATCAAAAAATAGGAAACAACCGAAAGAAAGCAGAAAAACCCTGAAGGGAGAAACCAAAAAACAATTTTATCAACAAACAGAATCAGGAATTGGTTTAGGGGGATGTTATGGGCACTTGACTAGGAGACTCCCTTGCATAGGACAAAACAGTAAAAAATGTGATTTATTTTAAACACACGAAAGTGGTAAAGAAAAGGGATATTTCGATTTTTGATGAAACATTAAAAACCATAAGAGATAGCGAAAATTGCAAAAAAGATCCTTGAAGAGGAGGAAATTTCCGATAAAAAAGTCCCAACTCGCGGAGTTCCATCTCCGCTATTTATAATTTTAATTTAACGCTGAAAATGGGCTTCCGCGCGACATTTTTGGTTGCGCGCTTGGCGTCAAAACCGAGTACGAAACACTAAATAAATCTTTTAGGGTGTTAAATACTAATTGAAATTTTTAAAAATTATAAGTATTCAGAACACTTCAAAGATATTCCCGTGAAAAATTAACTTAAAGTTAGTTTTTCAACAAGTTAGATAATTGTCAATTAACAAAATTGTCTCGAACTTTCGTCCCCATTGTGCATTAAAAAAATGCTTAAATAATTGTCGTTTTGAGTTATCATCAAAAATGGAAATGGCTTTTTTTCTTTTTTTTTTTTAAATAATAATTGCAATTTTGATTGGCAAAAAAATCCTCAAAAGGCCTTTCTCAGATTTGCAATTGCGGCGAATGAGCTATCGCTCATATTTTTCGAAGCATTCTAACCATTTTCCGCAGGCAACACACTCCTCCACTAGACTAAATGGTATTTAAATTATTAATAAAGAAAATATACAGTATTTTTATTCATTTTCCATCCAAAACCCAGCATATTTCCCTTAAATATACCTGGTGACTTAGCGGACATGTAACAGCTTATCACTTATACAGGGTGATTCATGAGGAAATGTCAATACTTCAGGTATGTAGTCAGGGTCCAAAAGTAAACATAAAAGTCTATTCAAATATGGGTCCGCAAGGCCTTTGTTTCCGAAATACGGGGTGTTACAGTTTTTATTTATATCTTTTGCTGAACATAATTTAAAAACAATAATTTTATTGAAAATTAAAATACATATTGTTTAATTATACATTAGGTTTTATTTTTTAAAATTTTGCTATAATAAAATCAGATGCGTCGTATTTTCTAAAAATTAAACCATTGGCCGCTCATATCATCAGACTTTTTTAAAACGGTTGTTCCTATCAACTTTTAACAGGTATACCTGCGCTTTGACAAAAAATGACAAAACAATTATTTAATTTACTTAAAAACTGTAATACATCTGCCGTATACGTCGATTAGAGCGGTCAAAAAGTTGTGATTGTTCAAAATAGTAATAAGATGTGTAGGTGGCACCCTTTCAAATAAGTCTATCATAAGATCCGTGATACTTTAAGATAAGGTTCCATTAATTTGTCATATAAGACTTTTGGAACAAACGTGCCCCATCCAGGATACCAATTTTTACTCCAATATTTACATTATTATAGATTTTATTTAAAAAAGTAGAAGAATAATTTTGTGCAAATAAAAACTTTAACACCCTGTATTTTATACTGAACGAAGCCTTGCGACCCATATTTGTATAGACTTTTATGCTTCGAAAGTGAAAGCATTCTTGAATTGTAGTGCCAGACCCTGACTACATACCAGAAGTATTGACATTTCCCCATGAATCACCCTGTATATTTACAATTTTTTTTTATAAAATTGGGAGGGTTAACAATTTATTTTTGCAGGCTGTTGCTTTGGGACTTAATCTTTAACTTAAACTTTATCTCCAAAACGATTGCTCATCAACAGGTAGTTTGGGCGAAAGTAAAAAAGTTGTGAAAAATGTGTGTAGGTGGCACCCCTTCAAGTAAGAGCCCTATATTTTTCTAGATTCGCCTTAAAATTCGCTTTTCAACCATGTGTCACAATGTGACATATGCTTTTAAAATTGCATCAAAACAGCATTTATTCAAATAAGCTTCAGTAGGCAATGATATGGAGCTTGGACCATATAAAAATGTAGTGTGCTGTGATTTTGAAAGAACAATGATATCTTATAATATATTTTACATTGTTTGGGCCTGGTTGATATCAGTCAACAGTGAGTACATTTTTTGTATGTCAAAGAAATGTTAAATTGCAATTTGCAATATTTTGAAAAGTAGAATAAAAAGAGCATAATTTAATTAGCTAATTTAATAAAACAATAATTTTTCCACCGCTTTTAATAGATTTAATCATCATTATTGTTTTGCCTTAGCAGTTATGCCAACATTTATTGCATCTAAGAGATAAAAAAATGTATATTACTTTAAAAATACATATCACCCTTAGTTTAATTAAGCACTTATTTTTTTCATCTCAGCATTTAATTCAAGAAACGAAAAATATTCTTTTAGAAAAGGCAGAATTTGTAATAGTTAAAAGAAAAGAAACCAACTCAAAATTAGGTCTCATCTTTAAAAAAAATAAAAATATATTACATGTTTGGTGTTGAAAATTATTTATAATTTTCTTCTCCAGTAATTACGAATTTGTAATTATCAGTAGTGATATCAACAAAAGATTCATATTAATCTCAAGATTTGGGTAATTATAATAGGAGATATTTGTAAATTCTTAATAAGCACAGAAATGTTTTTTTTTATTTGCTTTGCAAATAAAATTCAGCCAGCTTTGCTCTGAAAAATCAAATAAATTTAAGTTTTAATGTGAACTTTTTTAAGATCACCATTTCCCTAAGTACCAATTTTGCATAATTGTTGTTTAAAGTTTTTATCTTCTAAGCTAAAAAATACCTGTTAACAGCCCTAATATTAAAAAAAAAATACTCTTAATAGATGGGGTAACTAGTTAGTTACCATTCAGATTATTAATTCTTTATAAGAAATGCAACTAAATACAAGTCTAGAAAATAAAGAAAATGCATAACACCTAATACAGGACTTTAAATTTAATAATTTAAATAAAACACAGGTGCTTATGGATTTCAGTTTATTAAATTTTAAAAAAAGTAACTTTACCTCTATAAAAATGCATACATACTAAATGACAAATGACTGAAAAAAAAAAGAAATAAAATGCAGTCTAACACTATCTAGTATCATAATCATAGTACCCTTTTTATTAATTAAAAACAACAATAAAGAAATATTTGTATTTGACGTATTACTGTTAAGTATGATGCCATTTTTCAGTACATATTTTTTTTTAAATAAATCAGGTATTTCTGTGTAAATAGGTGATTGGTTTAATTTAAGTATGATATTAATACAGAAAACATAAGTAACAGCGTAGCAGAAGTTTCTAAAGAAAAAATAAAAACGTAAAGAAATGAGAAAAAGCAGATATTTGAGAATACCTAACAAGATATTGATTTAACACCACACAGGAACCAATTGAGGATGCTAAAATTGATCGAGAAATTATAAAGGATAGTGAAAGTACCAATTCTGAAGGTGTGCCTCAGATAGCACCTACAGAAGAAACCACACATGTCCAAAATAAACAAAAGTCTGAAATTAATATCCCTGTAATACAAAAGGATAGTCAAAACTGAAACTTTCAAAGAACTGCTCAACAAAAACTGCCTTTAGGTGAAGAAGCAGTTGAGCCAATATCTGAAAAAATTTCAGAAAGCAAAAAGGTGGCCCAGTCCAAATGGGAAGAACCAGTTGATTTAAAACCTAAAGAGATTTCTTTAATTTGAAAGAAAACAACTTCGGAAACACCTATGTGGTACATGAAGAATCATTAGATTCAACTGTATATGATGGTTATACAGGTTTGGTAATAAATTAAAGGGTACAGTAATATACAAGCCTTCACTTACAATACAACACCAATAGTTTGGCTTTCAGGTCTTATCTCAATATGTGTTCTGTTTTTTATTTATTTAAAATATCTCTGCTACTTATGTTTTCTGTATTAATATCATTGGAGGGAGCATCAGAAGATGCATTAGGTTCACTAGAAGAATTGTCAGATGATGTCACACTAGTTTCAGGTGAGACAGTGTCTGTTTCAGCATTTTCAGATTCCAGAGAAATGCTCTGAGGTTGATCCGGTTCTTGGGAAGGATTTTCGGATGTAGTGGATGTTAAAATCTCAGTAGAAAGAGGATCAGAAGGTTCATCAGTTTTATCAATGTTACTGGATCCAATTTTTATTGATTCTGTAGGCTGTTGAACATCCATTTTAGTTTCCCCGTCAGTCTCAATTTGTGGTTTCTGAAAAAAAAATCATATAAAACTCTAAAAAATGAAAAAAAATTATATAACTTTCAATTAAAAACAGATTAATATTACTAAAAAATATCAAGGAAATTAAGAATTTTGGTTTGTCATTAAAATTGCAAGCAAATAACCAAACATTTCTATATTTATTCTTTTAAATTTATAAGCAAATAACTATTTATTTCTACATAAATATGATAACACTAAAATTCTTTAAGAACTGATTGATTTCGTTAATATTATATTCAGAATTAATACTTTTACTTAAAATTTTTAATATAAGAAAAATACTTACATTAGCAGTTTCATTGCTTTCCGAGATGGTTGCTTTTTGAATATTTTCATCCAGTTGAATTTTGGTATCCGGGGTTTCCTGATTTTCCTCCTCTTTATTGACAGCCGTGATAGTAACAGAAATATCAGTATCTTTTTGTTCTTCATTTTGACTTTGTGGAGCTTCTGTTAACAAAGGCTGATCTGGTTCTTGGGAAGGCTTTTCGGACGTAGTTGATGTTAAAATCTCAGTAGACAGAGGATCAGAAGGTTCATCAGTTTTATCAGTGTTACTGGATTCAATTTCAGTTGGTTCTGTAGGCTGTTGAATATCCATTTTAGTTTCCTCCTCAGTCTCAATTTGTGTTTTCTGAAAAAAAAATCATATAACACTCTAAAAAATAAAAAATTTATATAACTTTCTTACAATTAGATTAACATTACTAAAAAATATCAAGTTAATAAAAAATTTAAGTAGAGTAGGGAGCTTTGGGGTTAGGAAAGACATAAATATTTGTTTAAACTTTATTATTATTTATGTAGAAAATACAAATATATTTCTTAAACTCATTTAGGACTGTTTCACTCACGTCATTTTTACCAAGAGAGAGATGGAACAATAATGCTGTTCAAGTTTAATTTTAAGTGGCGCCATTGGTCGGTAAAGTCATGCAACTTATGAAGCCTATTTTGCCAATGGGCTAGATAAATGCTACAGTATGTAATTTGAATTGCAAGCACATAACCAAAAATATTTATATCTATTGTTTTAAATTTATTAGCAGATAACCACTTATTTCTACATATAATTAAAAATTAAATAACACTTAATTTCTTTAAGAACTGATTGGTTGGAAGATAGAGCTTCTTGTTATAAGTGGATAAATATTCAAAATTAATACTTTCACTTAAAATTTGTAATATAAGAACAATACTTACATTAGCAGTTTCATTGGTTTCCGTGGTGGTTTCTTTTTGAATATTTTCTGTGAGTTGAATTTCGGTAGAAAGAGGATCAGAAGGTTCATCAGTTTTATCAATGTTACTGGATTCAATTTTAATTGATTCTGTGGGCTGTTGAATATCCATTTTAGTTTCCGTGTCAGTCTCAATTTGTGGTTTCTGAAAAAAAATCATATAAAACCATAAAAAATTTAAAAAATTATATAACTTTTGTTTAATTAAAAAAAGATAAATATTTCTAAAAAATATTAAGAAAATTACAATTTTTAGTACATAATTTAAATTTCAAGCAAATAATCAAACATTTCTATATTTATTGTATTAAATTAATTAGCAAATAATCACCTATTTCTACATATACAGTATGTCCATGCATGTAGTTAACAAGAGGACAGATGAACCAAATATTGAAAGATACGAAAAAAAGTAATTCTTGATAAAAAAATTCAGCTTGTCGAAAAAATATGAACTACAATGAGAAAATAGATTTTTATATCTTATCTCAAAAATGCAAAAAACATAAAATCAAACAAGAACAAACAGTTATTTTTTGACCTTTTAATGTGAAATAATAAATAAAAAACTTGCTCCAAATTCATTTCTTAACCTGATTTCGAACTTACTGAAGAAAATTTGAATTTAGAAATTTTTTTTTAAATAAACATTTTTGCAATTACACATTTTTTTTTAAACTGGTTACCGACTTCCTAACAGGACATGGCCCTTGGAGGTATCACCTCAAAAAAATGGGAAAGACTGAGGATGAACAATGTCGGTTTTGTCACGAGGCAAACGAAACTGCGGAACACATTCTCTGTGAATGCAGAGAACTGACCCGACAACAGCTTAAATACCTCGAAGGGGTATATCCTACTCCTAGAGATATTATTCAGCTTGCACCGCGTAGTATCCTGAACTTTGCTAAAGGTATAGGAATTACCGGGCACTAAACAACGAAGGGTATTCACAAAAGATCTCTTTAGGTCGAAGTGAAGGAGGGCTACACTAGAGCCGAGCGACCCCGTTTATTACAATATAATACAATACAATTACACATTTTACTACTTTTACTATATAAATATACAATGGAAAAAATGTAAAATTTGGATTAAGTTTTTTATTTATCACATCATGTCAAAAGGTCAAAAAACGACTGTTTGCCCCTGCTTGATATTATGTTTTTGCCTTTTTGAGATGCCCTGTGCGATAACAATCTATTTTCTCATTGTAGATCATATTTTTTTGACAAGCAGAATTTTTTTATCAAGAATGACTTTTTTGCGTATCTTACAATTTTTGGTCCATTTGTCCTCTTGGAAAGCGCATCCGTGGACATACAGTATATACAAATTATAAAACACTAAAATTGTTAAAGAACTGATTGATTTCAAAATCTAAGCATCTATTTTGGATTTTCTTTAAAGATAAAGCTGCTCATTGTTAGTGGATAAATATTTAGAATTAATACTTTTACTTAAAATTTTTACTATAAGAAAAATACTTACATTGGCAGTTTCATTGCTTTCCAAGGTGGTTTCTTTTTGAATATTTTTAGCAAGTTGAATTTCGGTGTCTGGAGTTTCCTGATTTTCGTCCTCTTTATTAACAGCCATGATAGTAACAGAAATATCAGTCTCTTTTTTTTCTTCATTTTGACTTTGTGGGGTTTCCGTGACCAAAGGGTCAACAGACACATATTGAACACAAACTATTTCTTGATTTGATGAAGAAACATGATAAGGAGTTTCACTGTTTTCCGTAGGATTGTCAAAAGAAATATGTTCAGAAATATGGTTGTTTGTTTGAATATTTTGAGGCCACGAGGGTGAATCATCCATTTCTTCAACGTTTATTTCATTACCAGGCTCAGGAACATGCTGATGGTCCGACTCGATACCATTCATAATACCATCGCCATTTTCGGTCCTTCGTCCACCAGGCTCCATTGTACTTACAACTAAAATATTTTTTTCTAGGGCACGCATGTATTTGTCTATTCTTGTATATTCTTTTCTTGGACTTGTGAGCAGTTCACAAATTCTTTGAAGCGTAAATGGGGCGGCTGCAAATGTGTCTAATTTTTCTAGAATAAAGTTCTTCATTAGGTCGTAATTAAACATTTCTACATTTGGGCAAGGCAGAATTTCCATGGAAGAGCAGGATTCGTAAAATTCGGTGATTACATTGATCAGCTTTTCCCGAAAAAGACTCTTAATTGCTGACCATTGGTAAACTGGATCCCCGGTTTTTGCTACGAATTTTAGGTATTCCTCCAACTCTCGCGGAATATCCTTTGGTTTCATTTTAGCAAATTCTTCTAAACTGTGCAATATTTCTTCTGGATTTTCCATTTTTACGCCAAATACAACTATTTTTCACCAAAACACCAAACAAAACCGAATTGTCATTTGTCGTACTTTGATCTGTCAATTACGTCAAGCTCTTTAACCGATTCTGGCGCTTTCTACATGGGCTGACCTTGTTTTATTTTTAGCTAATCAATTGTGAGGACAGGGTCGCACTCGGGCTATTTAATATTAAAATTTATTTTCATATTTATCTATTTATAGTATTTCTTTATTTTTTATTTTTACATTCAATTATTATAAAATTGTTTGCTTTAATTCTATATTTTTTTCAGGTGTCACCTACAGAACTTGAAAATTTAATCTTAGAAATAGAGGGCATTATCGACGCAGCAGTGGTTGGAGTACCAGATGACTTAGCGGGTGAAGTACCCAGAGCATATGTTGTAACTAAACCAGGGCAAAACTTAAACGAAGCCGATATTCAAAAATTCGTTAGCTCCAAAGTAACTCACTACAAAAAATTGGCAGGGGGAGTTAAATTTATTAGCGCCATTCCAAGAAACCCAAGTGGTAAAATCCTGAGGAATGAATTAAAAGTTCAAAACCCCTAAGAATAGACTGATTTAGTTGTTATAATTATAATCGTTATTTGATTATATTAAAATTGCTTATTATAAGCAATAAAATTTATGTGGCCGTTGTGAGCTAGCAGAAAGTTCATAAAAAAAACAAGATTAATTTATTTAGAAATACTCTTAGTGTTTCCTTTTTCTAAAATAATTTCTGTTTAGAAAACTAATTTTATTTTAGGAATATCTTTTATACATATTGTAAATAAATATAAGTAAATAGGTAGTACTAACGTCTATGTATTATGTATGTAGGTACAAAAAATAATAACACTTTATGCCTTTTTGTGGTATGGAAGTAATATTTTTTAATTTAGGATTTGTAAATATTATTGTTATTGTTTTATAATTTCTTCCAAAATATAAAACATTTTTAATAAAATTTCGTATATTTTTTTTTTGTTAAATACCTTTACCATATGCCCTAATAAGATTAAACCCCTTTGGAAAATGAAAATAAATAGGTTTAACTTAAATATATTCATACCTATAATTTAGTTTTCTGCGAAATGCTTCAAAAACGTGCAAAGAACATACGTCGCTTTTTATATGGCTTCCTTTTAATCTCTTTTGTCTCGGTAAGTGTGTGGGTAGATGGTTATGTTAATCTTTTTATCTTATTTTTTCTTTGTCTTCTAAGAAATCCTGTTAATTAAAACATTAAATAAGGAAAATTATTTTTTGTCATCTTTCCTTCCCTGACAGTTCAGAAAAAAATTGGGATTGATTAAATAACCATCTCCCAAATATTTTCTCTCAGAAAAAATAATTTCGGTGTAATTACGATTTAAAATTCACGTCTGTTCCTTTGGGTGCGTCCATAAATTACGTGAGGTGTTCAAGAAGGGAGGGGGTAAATCTATATCTTTCTAAATATCTCTTGGGGGAGAGGGGGGTTTTAGCAAATATCACGTAATTTTTCTTCTAGTAGAAAACTATAAAATTGCGTGAAAGTAAAGTTAAATTAAAGTAAAAGTGTTTCTAGAATGAAAATATGGCGAAATTTCACACCATAGTTTTTGTCGTCACGGACGTAGCTATAGCTTTGACAAGAGGGGGTCCCCAAATTAAAAAGACAGAGCTCTAACATTAAATCTAGCATTTACAAATTAAACATTGCCTGCGACTATAACACGCAAGTGTAGTCGCGGGTAATCTATAATATACAACTTAGGTTACTCTAAGTAGGTGCCTTTAAATAAATATGTAATGTATGTATTGCAATACTTATTCAAAAGTAACACAGTTGAAACTTTAAAGTAATAAATTTAGTCTTTTGCTAACTAATTAATAATTTCGTACGTTTTTTTGCTAACTAATTAATAATTTCTTCGGAATCAAGTTGCACCAACAGATCTCGGTGTACGCTCATTAAAGCCAGACCAGTAAGTCTTACATCGCCCATTTTATTTCTTAGGTAAGTTTTTAACCTCTTTAAGGTAGAGAACGATCTTTTAGGGGTTGCAGTGAACACTGGGAGTGTAGCTAAAATAATGAAAAGCTTTTTTATTAAAGGTAATACTGATCATCGCAGTTATCGATAGCGTAGATTACAGTTGCAGTTTTTTGTGCTACAGATTTCCAGTGATTATGCCATATCTCATATTCATTCAGAAATATTGTGCCTTCATTTTTCCCACCCCGAAATGTGTGTGCAATCTTTTTAATTTTTTTTTGTCCTGGAGTCATTACTGTTTTTTTCAGGTAGCAGCATTTGAATTCCTTCGATCGTCGATTCATGTGGTTTAAAACCCCCATCGAGTTCTGTAATAACATGATCGATAAAAGGGTAAAACACATTTCGTCGGTAGTATATTTCGGCAGTTCCTGCTGCAATATTATTGGGCAGCGTTTGCCTTCCAGTTATTCTTGACACAACTATATCGCTTGAACTCATCTGCTGTACTTGTTCAAAAAGGATTGCAAATTGACTTTCGTTCCGAACATTTAGTAAAGTCGTTTTTACAGTTTTTGTATATTCGCAAATGTTGGTCAAATCGACATTAACTTTCTGCATTGCTTTGTAAAGGTTTGCTGTATATGAAAATAACTTTTCTTAATATAACTAAAGAAACAATAAACTGGCTGTTATCCATAGCGGTTTGTAGATGGTATGCTTGAGTAGCGACGTCGCTACTAGCAGCATCTTGAAGTGCCCCAAGTGTTTCGTGTCTAACGGGAACCATTTCTGCAAATCTTTTGACAGTCACGTGTTCCTTGGTCCATCGTGTCTCACAAGGAGAGATACGCGCTGAATAAGATTGATTAATTTGATCCTTAATTTTCTTTAAAAGTCCGCCGCGAAGCGGTGCTGGGCGAAAAAAGTTTCGGCGCTTCGGTGGCGCGGTGTCCATTCCCCCGCTCCCCGCACTGCGGTGGACTAAGCAACTGTCGTTTTCTACAATCGGCGCGGTGCATGTAATTTTTTTCTGTTGGACAAGTAAGATGGATATGAATGGGGGGGGTTCGGACCCTCAGAACCTCCCCCTTATATACGTCCGTGTTTGTCGTATTTCTCCGAACCCCGCAGAACAGCACAGTTATAATCCAACAAGATTACAGCCAAAACACAAATTTTAAAAAATGTTACGTGACATTTGGGGAGGGGGGAGGGAGTTGAGAAAAATCTTACCAGGGGGAGCGGGGGTAAAAAAATCCTGAAAAATGCCTAACGTAATTTATGGACGCCCCCTTTTAAATTTGTCGTCAGACCAAAATGCGATGAGACGACACAAGGGTTGCCGAGTTCCAACATATTTTTTTTTACTTCGTTAATTTATTTCATTCACATCAAAAAGGGAAAATCCATCACGTTCCCTTATTCCGATTTAAGATAAATCAGTTTAATGCCAATGAAATATGCAACATGTGTTTTTGTTAAACGAAGATGAACAGATTTTAGTGTTTTACTTTTTAAATAAACAAATAAAAGTGATAGTTATCCCCTAAATGAAAATTAAATGTGTTTCAATATATGGATTAGCTTTGCTTGGTACTTTTTTAATTCCGCTTTCATTCGGGATGTAATACTGGAACTTAGCCCCGGTCGCCTCTATCGATCAGGCGTTGTGAATACATGTGGTAAGCCCCTAGTGACGTAGATACTCTTTACACGGAAAAGTTTTATAATATTTGAATTTTAAATGCTGGTATTTTTTTTATAGATTTTTTCATTAAAAAAAATTTCGCTAAAGCGTTATTTAGATATAATAAGGTATTTTAGCCAATAAAAAATATGTGCAGGGGTCCTATTTATATTGTCACCAATAAATTAAAAAATAATTAAAATAGATTGTTTTGATGATTTTTTTCCAATAGTAGTTCAGTAAGTTTAAATATATTCAATACTTTTTTCTAAAATGAAGGTTGATAAATTTTTTCAAGTGACTTCCGATACTCCAATTAAATATAATTACAAAATAGGGCAAGAAATAATTGATTTAGGTGGCCCAATAAATATCGTTTGTGACCGATTGCTTATACTACAAGAGTATGTGTTTTAAAAAACGATTTTAAATTTAAAAAAATTATATATATAAGAAAGAAAAAGGGACCTGAAATTTCAACGCGGGATTGTTTTGTTGAACCACTACTTCACTATGTGCCGTACGGAATTTAGGGTAAACTGTGGGTCCCGTCTGAATAACCTTACCTCGTCAATTTTACCCAAAGGCACCGTGAAATGCTGCATGTTTCAGTACTTCGACATCGTTAACGGAAATGGGAAAAAATAGTTAAACATCTGTAAACCCGGCACCCATGGTACTTAGTTCTTACGATTAGGCTTTGTACCAGCCTTCTTGGGCTGTCATAAAAACCAAAAAAACACAGAAAACCCTGGTTTTTAAAACTATAACCAAAATTTGAATAAAATATTTGTTGACTCTTTCCGAGAACACACTGATTCCAATTAGGAAGTTAATTTTTAGATATCTTACACCAAAATCTAAACAGTTTAAAATATTATAAAATGGAGAAAGGATTTCGCTGTGTTGGCTTGCGGCGAACCACCACTGCTTACTTTTATGACGTCCAGCTTACTATTTTTAGAACTTTTCCAATATTTCTTGAAATGTATTTCCTTGGGAGGTGCTTTTGGCTGTATACAATTTGTATGTCTTTTAAACTAACATATTTTTCCAGCCTTTTACATGAGCAGCTTGTAGGGCCTTAAGACATTATATTTCTTACAGTGTTTTAACCATTTAATTTTCAGATGTAACACCCATACACATTATAATTGTTATACAGTATATGAAAAACATTAAAACAACAAGTTTGCTAGACGAACTCCTTTTTAACCAAAAAGTTATCAGAAAGATTCAACAAAACAAGAACATTTTAAGAGAAATTACGTATGAATTCTTTGTAGTGTTGTCAAAGGCAACGAAAATGTAATTAAAGAAAATTGATATGTCTTTGACACATATAGCTTTAGAATATTATTTTTCGAAATGTATATCAATCCAATTGTTTTTTATTTTTATGTTTTTAACGCGGAAACGGTCAAAAATGTAATTAAAGTTTTTTTTTAATCCAGTTATATACTTTTAATTGGTAACTATATAGCTAAATCACCTTCAACTAGCCGCGTAGGGAGGAGGTTATAGGATAAGCATTCCAACAAATTTAAAAAATATATATCCAGTTTAATACCAAAAAATCCTCTGGACTGGATGACATACCAGCAGCGTCTTAAAAAAATGTGCTCCCGAGCTTGCACTCATCCTAACTCGCCGCTTTCGAATCTCTTACGATACGGGCATTTTCCCATAGAGTTGGAACGCTGCACGTCTGCAACCTGTTCCCAAAAAAGGATGCAAAACTTTCCCTTTTAACTATAGACCTATATCTTTTCTTTCTGTTGTCTGCGATGTAATGGAAAAATTCATTATTTCCCAAATCTTGAGGTATTTGGAAAAACACAAGATCTTACACGATAGACAGTATGGATTTCGTCACAGAAGATCCACAGATGATCTTTCTTTCTTTGTCTCACACAACTGGAACAAGTCCCTTGAGTTTCTTGGTGAATCCCAGATCGTTGCTCTTAACATCTCCAAAGCTTTCGATCAGGTCTGGCTTCTTAACAAACTTCCTTCTAACGGTCTTTCACCTAAGCTTTGCTCTTGGCTCTCCAGTTTCCTTTTTAATTCTTTTCTATATCAGTTACTGTAGATGGTCATTCTTCCAGCTTTTACCAGGTTAATGCTCGGGTGCCCCAGGGCTTAGTACTGGCACCTACTCTGTTTCTTCTACACATTAACGATCTTCTCTCTTCCACAATCAATTCCATTAATAGTTTTCCTGACGATAGTACCCTCCACTCTAACATTCAATTTCTCAAGCCAGTCAATAAGACTGATTTGGAAACCAAGCGTAGGTCAATGCGGATGTCCCTCTCACAAGATCTCAAACTTATCTTGGATTGGGGTGCCAAAAATCTTATTCAGTTTAATGCCTTCATAACACAGTCAAGTTCGCTGTCGCGAAAAAAATCTGCCAATGCTCATCCGTTACATATGAGCGGACAAGTTCTGCAGAACAAAGAGTCGTTTAATCTTGTCGGCGTTACTTAAAAATAGCCTCGACTGGCACAAACACATTACATCCATTGCCTCGGCAGCTTCAAGAAAGCTTGTATTCCTCTTTCGAGCTAGAAAGTATTTCTCTTCTTCCAATCTGTATACTCTGTATGTATCCTAAATCAGACCCTCTTTAGAATATTATTCTCATGCCTGGGGAATGGCGTCTCCTTCAACACTTAGCATTCTGGACTCCATTTAAAGAAGAGCCGTTCGTCTTATTAATGATCCCACGCTTACAGAAATGCTTCTTCCTCTTGCCCACCGTCGAGCTGTATAGGTATTTTCAAGGCTTCTGCTCAGAGAAGTTGGCCAGTATAATTCCCTCGCTAGCAGCTCTCAACAGAGACACACGTAGTGCAACTTTTATGCATCCTTTTACAGCTTAACTAGAGAGGCCCCGAACTTCTCGCTTTCTTCGTTTCTTCATCCCCAGAGTGTCCAGACTTTGGAACCTGCTACCCGCAGAATTTTTTCTTCTCCTACCAGTCTCCAAATATTTAAGTCCCGTGTAAACAAACTTCCTCTCACCACTCTTAAGACACCCACGGTACGTTAGTACTTCCGCCTTCGTGGACTGTCCAAAGATAAAAATAAAAAAATAAATAAATAAGGTTTCCTAAATATTATATTCGACTAAAATAAGAAAAGGATCCAAATTTTTAAAGATATGTAGAACGTAGAACAGAACAATGTTCTAAATATTTTTAAATTTAAGAGTACAATTGTTCCAGTCCGGTCCTGCTTGTCAGGAAGGTGGGTAAAGTAAAAATCTCAACTGGCCCTGTCACCAACGCCGCCACCCCGGCCGACTTCAGACGACTGTAAATCGCGGATCGAACGGTTCTGCGCAAAGTGCGTGAATCACAGGCGTGAATTTTCAGTTTTCACAGGAAAAGTGTAGTTTTCCATTCAAAAATCGCTTTTCAGTGTGATGCTGACAAAGAAAAGGCTTTATTTCGGGTCGCATAATTTTATACCGGGTGCTATTGATGAAATGTTTATTACATTTTTTTTAAAATAAATATTAGTAGCAGACCGAAAGGTAAGTTTAGAGACGGAATATACAAATAATATTATTCGGTACCTGTGTTTAAAAAAATCTTGGAGTATTATTTTTTTAAAACGAAATTGATAATACAATTTTTGGTAAGAGTATTATGTATAAACTACATACATATTTCCCTATGGTTTTAAATAAAAAGAAATATGAAGGTATCCATTGCTAAAACATGTTTTTTTTTTCAATTATTCCTAAACATGTAAAATATATTTTGGTATAATTTTAATATAATGTGGCCCAGAGTTTTAATGAAAAAAATATTCTTAAAGAACCAGTCAGATTTTTTTCGTCTTCGTTAAAAACAAAAAATATTTATTTTGGTCAAAATTATTCTTTGAGTGTGCAGTTTATTTCGACCTATATTTTTAAATTGCCTTATTGGTTAGGACTTTCATTTATCAAACATGTTATTTTTAATTATGGTAATGGAACTAAATTAAATAAAACATTATACCTAACTTTCATTAACAACATTGGTGCAGCTAAGAAAAAATTTTGGTGAGCACGAACTAAAAAAAACAAAGGTAATTATTTACAAGTGGGTTTAATCCTATTTTTGGCCATAAACAATAGATGAATTGATGGATCATATTTTTTTTTATTCTTTGTTGTTACGGAGGATTTATGGTGATGATAGCGAAAATATAAAAAAAGTAATACCTATTTCAATTAAAAAATTAAAGTTCAAAAAATCGTTATTTTTGCAAATAATCTTAAATAACTTTTATTCTCATCGTCTTCAAGCTTATTGTTATTTTATTCGCAATCTACGTTTAAAAACAAAGAATTAAAAAAAATGATGTCAAAATAAGTTTTGGTTATTTTTTTCAAATTGTTCGTTTTTTAATGTATTTTTCAAAAAAATATATCCAAAACATCAAAAAAAGATAAAATATAAATATTATCCAAAAACATAAAATCCAATATTTTCGCCGCTACCTAGTCGCGAGACCGATTTTTTTAAATTTCAAAGTTGATTTTTTAGTTATAAAACTAACTTTTTTAATATTTTTTTTTTAAATTCTTTGTTTTTTGTGTATTAAAAAAAATCAAAAACATCAAAGAAAGATAAAATAGAAATTTTATACATGAAAACTAATATTTTTTAACTTTGAAAGGCAAAAAAGCTATCGATTTTTTTTTCTTTCACGACATTTTTTATTAATGCGCCGTAAACACAAGCAGATTTAAAAAAAAAATGTTAATTTTTCACCTAGATATGGCCAAAAATAGGATTGACCCCACTTGTAAATAATTACCAAAACAAACCTTTTAAAAATAAAATTAAATATTTTTATATATGTAATAAATAATAAAAAAAAATCTCAGTTGATGCTTTTTAGTTTTGGACAATTGACAAATAATTCTTACCATTAAAGATCAACTTTCCTAAGGTAGGAATAAGTTTCTGAAAAGAAAATAGTTCGAGAATAAGGAGCATAGAATAAAATTTAGTAAAATTGAATAGATTTTGCAGAGGTTCAGCTAAAAGCCAATTACAAACAAATTTATTGCTTTTATAACAAAAATTTTACGATATTTTAAGGTTAAATATTCAACATGGTTCAACTCTAACTGCCTATTTATAAACTTGACGTTTCGTTGGCGTTGCCGTTGCGCTGACAACTGCGGCAACGGCGTTTATAAATTAAAAACGCCATAAGTAACATGCAAACTGGAACGGCAACAGCAGCGGTAACAAAACGTCAAGTTTTTAATTTGACGTTAAAGGTAATAAAGTTTGCCATCTTATTATTTTGATTTTTGAAATGAAGTTTTCACAAGGGTCTTCATGGGCCCCCTATTTTTTTATTTTTCAATATACAGTAATATAGTATGTCTCAGTAAGTTGGAATCATATGAAACACTTTTTTATTATGAATTTTACGAAAAAACGTTATTCTTCATAAAAAGTTCTGCATGGTCTAAAACTTAAAATGCAACTATCAGATATGAAATTTTTTCAGGGGTATACGAGGTTTGTCAAAAAGTATGAATTTTGCCCAAGAGTAAAGTACCTTTATTTTTGACAATTTCGAAAATTGTTAATAAGAAAAGTTGATAGGAACTAAAAACCATGTTTAAATATGCAATTATAGCCATTTACGGTAAAAAATATTTTTTGTTATTTTTTACAAATTTTTCTACATTACTCATAAATGAACACAACACAAGTTAATAACACCATTTTTATGTACCTTATAAATTCTAACGCGTTTTGATGGTCGCTGTCAAACATTTCTTGCTCTCAACAATTATTAATTTCTATGTCAGAGCATCCTAAATTACATGTAACTACAGTTAAATTTGCATTATTATTGTAGACATAGGTTTCAAAAAAGAAAAAAATATATTTTTATTGTAAATAGGTGTAATTGCATAGTTATATGTGGTTTTTAGTTCTGATCAACTTTTTTTGTAACAATTTTTGAAATTGTCAGAAATAAAGGTACTTTACTCTTGAGCAAAATTCATAGTTTTTGATAAACCTCGTATACGCCTGGAAAAATTTATTATCTGATAGTTGAATTTTACCTTTTAGACCATGCAGAACTTCTTATGAAGAATCACTTTTTTTCGTAAAATTGATAATTAAAAGTTTTCCATATGGTTCTAACTTACTGAGACATACTGAATATTAATACATTTTATTTATTTTTTTTTTAATATGAATTTATTACTTTTTTTGAAATACATAAAGCTTTGTGACTAACACTTTTGGTTTTTGGATTTATTTCAATTCGAGCTTAATATTTTTAAAAATACATACAGTATGTCCACGGAAAAGGTGTTGAAGAGGAAAAACTTTTTTATTTTTGATTTTATCGAAAAAAGCCACTCTTGTTAAAAAATTTGCTACTTCTAAGAGTAAGATTGTGATAGAAACATTTAACATATTTTATACGCGGTGTTCAGAAAATTAAAAAAACCTCGAAAAAAACTTAAAATGGTACAAGCGTAAAGTGCATTTATTTAAGAAGATATGGAAATAAGTTACTAGAAAAAGTTGTTCATAATTAAAAGGTAGTATCTAATACCAATTTTCGAAAAAATCGGCCTACTTTTGTTTATTTGTGATTAAATTTATTTTAATATCAATTTAAGTTTTTAATATCAATTTTATCAAATTTTTTGCTGTTAAGTAAGCATTTAAAGTTGACGATACTGCGGCTAATGAATTATAAAAGCGAAGTGTCAATAAAGCTATCAACGCCTACTAGTACAATAATGAATTGTTAATTTGGAATTAGTTAATTAATATTAAAATAATTTTCATCACAAATTAATAAAAGAAGGCCGATTTTTTCAAAAATTGGTATTAGGAACTATCTTATACTTTTGAACAACTTTTCCTAGTAACGTATTTCCATATCTTCTCAAATAAATGCACTTTACTCTTGAACCATTTAAAGTTTTTTCAATTTTCTGAATACCGCGTATAAAATTTGTTAAATGTTTCCATCCCAATCTTACTCTAAGAAGTAGCAATTTTTTTTCAAGAGTAGCTTTTTTTGATAAAATTAAAAATAAAGAAGTTATGAAAATAAGTTACCAAAAAAAGTTGTTCAAACGTAAAAGGTAGTCTCTAATACCAATTTTTGAAAAAATTGGCCCACTTTTATTTATTTGTGATCAAAATTTCATTATAATTAACTAATTCCAAATTTTTGTACTAGTAGGCGTTAATAGTGACCAGCTTTATTGACACTTTGCTTTTATAATTTATTAGCCGCAGTATCGTCAGCTTTGAATGCTTACTTAACAGCAAAAAATTTGATAAAATTGATATTAAAAATTTAAATTGATATTAAAATAAATTTAATCACAAATAAACAAAGGTAGGCCGATTTTTTCGAAAATTGGTATTAGATACTACCTTTTAATTATGAACAACTTTTCCTAGTAACTTATTTTCATATCTTCTTAAATAAATGCTTTTTACTCTTGTATCATTTTAAGTTTTTTAAATTTTTTGAACACCGCGTATAAAATATGTTAAATGTTTCTATCCCAATCTTACTCTTAGAAGTAGCAAAATTTTTTATCAAGAGTAGCTTTTTTCGATAAAATCAAAAATAAAAAAGTTTTTCCTCTTCAACACCTTTTCCGTGGACATACTGTATATACTTTTAAAAGCAAACGAGTTTTAACTTGACAAATTTTACACAGGGAAGAGTATCCTTAAGAAGTATGTTTGTGTAAAAAACATTTTATAAACAATTTTCTTTATAAACAGTTGTTTAATATACAGTTTGGTGGCCGCAACGAGGCACTTTATGTACTAGTAAAATAAAATAAGTCTTTATTTTACACTTTTAAATACCTTAGGACTTATTTTTCACATCTTTATCATTTACATAAACGACATTACACTGAAATTATTAGGTGAAATTTTACTTATTAGACATGACGCTGATTGTAATAATTTTATGCATACGGATGTTTTAGAACGCAGGTTCGAATCTAAAAAAAAATCTGACAATCTCTGGTTTTTGAATTATAATGCCCTCAATGGGAACTAACCTCAAATGGTAACATACACTGATTAGGCACTTCCATGTTAAACAAATGCACTAATATTTACAATATTTTATTGCTTATTTTTAGTAAAAAACACCTTAAATGAATCCAGTTTTTCATTTTTGGAAAGTTATTTAATTATGAATTAGGCAACCATTTATACAACATTTACCGTATAAAACTGGATTCATTTGAGGTGTTTTTACTAAAAATAAGTAATAAAATTTTGTGCTACTGTATTTGTTAGGGTTTTACTATTTAAAATTATTTTCAATAACATAAAACTCTTAAACTTCTATTGTCTTTATTTGTTAATTGATACACAACGTTTCGATTAGTATTGTATCTCCAACTGTTTTCAACTTAAAAACTGTTGGAAATACATCACTAACCGAAATGTTGTGTATCAATTAACAAATAAAGACAATGGAAGTCCAAGGTTTTAGTGTGATTGAAACCATAACATTGTCTAACACTTTTAAAGAAATGGAATTATTTTATTCTGTAATGTACTAAAAAAATTAATAAATTATTTTAGAGTATTTGCGAGTGTATTTGTATAATGTATAAGTGCCTAATCAGGATATTTTTCTCAAACTCAAAAACTATAGGTTGCCGCCAAAAACACTTTTTAGATTCGTGATCAGCGCCCCAAAAAAAAACCCGCCGTATGCAAAAAATCATCAAAATTGGCGTCATGCCCGACAAGTACAATTATACCAATTTTTATACCTAACTATTATTTTAAATAAAAGTTATTGATATTTATAACGCGGTTATAGTTTTTGATATGGTCATACACATTTTCATTATATTTTTTCAAAAAACCCAGACGCATTTTTATGTGGTGTTATTAGGGTATTTCTCTGAAAGCTGGGCAGCTCACTGTCCCAGGCCGATATAATATGAAAATAATAGTTCATTTTATAATTTGTACTTAACTTAAAAAGATAATCACCTAATTTACCGCGGCCCATCGTACAATATCCAATAAACTAAGGTTTATTACATCAAAAAGTTTTTATAATGCTCAAAGAACAGTCCCCTGCATGTCCCAAAAAAAGGTTTTTATCTCACAAATATTTAAAAAAAAATCATCTTTATAATATTTGAAATCTAATGAACTTTTACTGACAATATCAGAGAATCTATTTTTTAATTAAATAATGCATCTAAAAATACTAATGTTTATTTTGTCGCAATTTTTTCGCACAATGCCCTGGCTCTTATTTAAAACTACCTTAATAACATTTAATACAATAAATCTTCATTTCTACGCTGTGCTTCGTATGCTTTTTAAGTTTCCCAATGGTAATAATTAAAAAAAAGTATTATTTTATGAAAAAAACTGACTAGGGACTGTGTCGGGACAAAAATACGCTTAAAGTTGCCCAGTTTACAGAGAAATGTCCATTAATTGTTTTATTATAATAATCGAAAAAAACAGCTGGTTATTACAAACATAAAACTTTTAAAAAAATTAACAATTAAAACTAAAAAACCTTTTTTATTTAAAAAATACCTAATTTAAACAAACAAAACCTAAGTGCTATAATGCTTAAATAGAAATACTAGTTTAGCTGCTTTGTCACTGCCAAGTCTGTTTCTTATATGTGAATGTACGAGTCCATAAGTAGAAAACATCCTTTCGATATCAGCAGACGATGCACAGGCACACCAAACAGAAATCACCATAGGGAGCACTTAATTTCTGAAACATCTTCTTGACATCTCCACCACTGTACTACTGTTACATTTTTGATTATTTTCTCTGAAAACAGAGTTTTGTGAAAAGGGTCCGACTTAGCTTCCAACTTAATTAGTAATGGTTATAATTCTGTGTCTGCAAAATATTTGGAAACAATGTAGAGAGCATCTCTCTTTTTTTCAACTAGTTATGGCTTACCTTCTTTGTCTATTTTAGAATCCAAAATATACGTCAAAAAGTGAAAGGGGGTTACAGCTTAAAAATATCTGTTCTTAAATGATTGATATTAACGCAAGCTTCTTTCTTCTTCTAATTCAAAACTGTCAAAAATATCCAGTAACTTTTTCCATATGTAAACTGCTTGAGATAAAAATGCACCTCTTTGTGGCATTGCATCCAGTGCTATGGAAATTGGTTTTAGCAACTGTAGAAAATCTTCAGCCATCCTTTTAATACAGATATCCAAAACTGTATTAAAAATCAACATTTTTTGGAAATTTCAAAATTAAAATTTTCTTTACAGTACATTCCACAATAATTCGTTGATTTCTCGTTTTACGTGCTACTGTTAGTTGTAAAACTCAATAAACTTTGGGTATCCGCAGGTTGGTCCAGACTTAAAATTTCCTTTATGTATTATTGTACCTACTTTTTGGTATATTATGTAGGTTAAAGGCAAATTGCATGTGTTCAATATAAATCAGAGTCTTTTCATCTTAGTTCATCAGTCGTTTAAAGTTTGTCAAGGTATTTTTGTGTGTGTTATTAAGCATTCAAAATAGCTACTATTGATATTAGTAGGTAATCAGGACCTGTACCCTTTCAAAAGGTTCGGTGTCTACACAATAGGTATTTGTCAGGCAACTTATTTATGGCTGGGTTTTCCACTGAGGGTTGTCATTTAAATTTTATTGCGGACGAGAAATCAACGAATTTCGTGGAATGTACCATACTAAAGTGTTTCCCTTGAGGCCATTAGCATCTGGGTCCCATATCTTACTTTTTAAAAAATTCTAGATCTGTTCTTGTTAAAATTAGACTATAAATACTAGATATTGACCTTTCTTTGTCACTATGTAAATATATGTCGATAGGTATTCTTAGTAAGAGAGTTGACCATCCTGTACTTCACCTGCTGTTTGAACAGGTTCTAGCTCGAAGGAAACATTTTAAGGGGTCTATACTCTGTTATTGCAGTATCTAACATATGGGAGTGGATAATAGGTCATTGAAGTAAGCAGTATAATGACCAGCGCGTGTCGGCCATCATATGCGCAAGTAAAAGAACTATTTTAAACGCAATGCCGGCTATTAATATCCCAGCTGTTGCATCACCGACAACTGCACAACATTACCAGTTAATCATTTTTTGCTTTTTATTATTATGGGGTAAAACTGCATATATTTAAATATTCTTTTATTCAATGGAGGCAGAGCTCTCAAAACTAAAAGTACTTGAAGTATTTTACTTTAAGTACTTTTTATTAGAAAGTACTTGTAACTTAATTAATTTATATCAATATACTTGGACTTTTACTTGATTTAACCAACTAAATTACTGGAAGTATTTTTCTAAGTACTTGAAGTAAAAAAAGTATATCAAGTAAATTAGAAGCACTTGAAGTACAAAGAAATCAATCAAGTACGCCAATTTAGTCAGGTTAGATAGTGGTGCAAATAGGTTAAAACAAAAAGATCGCCCGACCTTTGCTGACTCTGATACGTTATAGCAGCTTTCAATTCAATTGTAAACGGCACCAAGAATGGTAAAATTACAATTATTTTAAAATACATTTAATATTATAGGTAGTTTAAAAAACATCAAAATATCGCAACTTTCTTCTCTTCAAGCTCTCTTCTACCAGCTTTATTTTTTTTGTTAATACGAAACCAACTTGTTTTAATTACTAATAATACTTAAAGGTTTATGACTTTAGGGTACGTGCATTAGTTTAACATACTTTTGTTCTTAGAGAAAGAAGAAAATATGTATATATATATATATATATATATATATATATATATATATATATATATATATATATATATATATATATATATATATATATATATATATATATATATATATAAAATGCATTCAGATCGAATTTAAAAAAATTTTATTGGACCTCCGAGCACGCAACATTTTCCAAAAAATAACTTTGCTAAAAATCTCAATACATACATCACAATAACAGACTTTACAGGTAAGGTAAATCGTTAAATTATTATTAATGTATACATTTTCCTTTGCGCCAATACATTTAACTTGATGTTATAAAAAAAATGCTAGTCAAGTAAAACTACTTTTACTTCCAGTACTTTTATTTACTTCAGTTACTGTGGTTTACTTCAAGTACTTGTTTTACTTCAAGTACTTTTTCTTACTTCAAGTAAAATACTTGGGTAGTACTCTAAATACTTTTTGAATTTACTTGGAAACGCAAGTACTTTTTAACGAGTTCTTTTACTTGTACTTGAAGTACTTTTTAAAAAATCATAAACTTGGTACTTGTACTTAAAGTACTATTCAGGAGTACCTACTTTGACAGCTCTGAATGGAGGTATCTTAACCTCAGTCGATAAGGGGTAACAAATCATTCTAATATGGGAAGTTTCATATAAAGACAAATTACTAAAATACAATTTTATATTAATACAGCCAATGAAAAAAAATTGATTCCGCAAGTGGCCATATATTACAGATAATAATCTTAAGGAAATCGCCTAAAGTTTTCTGGAATACATTAGCAATTTCAAGAACCTATTTTTGAATAAGACTAGCTCCTTAGCAGAACACTTTAAATTCATTAACGGGCTGAAAACTTGATTCGATCAAACCTGAGCAGGAAATTGCACATTTGCTGTTTTCCTTTTAATTAAGGCCAAGGACCATCGATCCGATATTTAAATTAGAATGTAATTGCTAACATAAATTTTTTTTCTAAAGTTATTTAAGAGGTCATTCTGATTCCGGCGCTCGAAAAAAGCTAATATTCCCAATTTTCTTACACAAAAACTATTATAGATATAACTATAAAGTTTATTGGGCTTAATAAATACGCTCTCGAATTACACAAAAAGCATCAAAAATCGTTATTTTGTACTTTTTTTAATATGAAAAAACAATTAGTGAACGGAGCTTAATATTATATGGTAAAATTGCATATATTTAGATATTCTTTTATGTAATGGAGGCAGAGCTATCAAAACTTAAAGTACTTAAAGTGAAATTTTACTTCAAGTACTTTTCTGTACTTGAAGTATTTTACTTCAAGATACTTTTTGTTAGGAATTGCTGGTACTTGTACTTGGCTAATTTATATCAAAACACTTGAAAACTTTTACTTGATTTAACCAAGTAAATTACTTGATGTATTTTTCTAAGTACTTGAAGTAAAAAAAATTAAGTAAATTAGAAGTACTTAAAGTTAAAAAAATCAATCAAGTATACCAATTTATTCACGTTAGATATAGGCCTTTTCATCATGTGTCAAGCGCAAGCGCAGTCGCCATGTTGAAATAGCGGCAATCTAAAAAGTTTTGTACTGTTTTGATCTACAATGGCTGAGAGAATGCAGTATTATCTCCCCAATTAAATCATTTACTGGAAAATCGTTGATGGTGCTTCACTGAATTATAATTCAGTTGAAGCCCATAATTTTACGCAATGAAAAAGCTAGCGTAATGCCATGGTCGTCTTTAAAAAGGAAAAACAAGTGAGCTGATAGAGAGGTTAGGCATCATTACTTTTTACTATACAAAAAGTATCTATAATTTTATTCTAATTAGGCTTACCACATATATACAATTGTTATATTGATTAAATTGTATTGTATTTAAATGATTTATTTACACACTTCATAACAACACCGCTTCTTCGTTCCATTTTCGAACTGATATCATTATAATAATCGATTAAAAAAACCTATTTGCTAATTAATGCACTTTTTTCTTTATTTTCGTATTTCTTTTCTTCAATAACTATACTTTCTTAAGTATTTTTTTATTTTAATTATGTGTTTACAGGCCCTTTAACATGCTTGTTTACAAAAACACAGTACGAAAAAATGGTTGATACTGACGCATGCGCACAAAAAAAAAAATTGTGATGAAAAGGCCTATTGGTGCAAACAGGTTAAAACAAAAAGATCGCCCGACCTTTGCTAACTCTGGATACAATTCAATTGTTAACGGCATCAAGAATGGTAAAATTGCAATTATTTTAAAAGACCTTTTAATATTATAGGTACTAAAAAACCGTCAAAATATTGTATAAATACTAGTTTTAAAAAAAATTCCAAAAAATATGTTTTATTTGTTTCTAATTCCATTTAAAGATACGATACCTGTATTTAAAATTTATTTCACAATCAGTATCTCGCTACTTTCTTCTTCTGAAGCTCTTCTACTAGCTTTATTTTTTTTTATACGGGACCAACTTGTTTTAATTAATATTTATTATCCAAAGTTATCCAAAAGTTGATATGTCGCTGGCATCCATGAAATCTAAATAATGGCTGATCTAAAATACAATAAATGAAATTATTTGCGTTCAATACATAAATGGTTCCTCGCATCGAGCCGAAATACTTATTTTTTAATTAATCAGAAAATGGTAGACATTTAAAAAAAAAGGAAAATGAGAGTTTACAGTTTTTAGCTCCAAAAAATAGTTAAAATCAAAGATTTGATTTTTTGGCTCGATGCGAGGTGACTATTTATGTGTTAAACGTATGGTACGTTCCACAATAATTTGTTGATTTCTCATTTCACCTGCTACTGTTAGTCGTAAAACTTAACATACTTTGGGTACCCGCATATAGGTCCGGACTTAAAATTTTCTTTATTTATTATTGTACCTACTTTTTGGTATATTATGTAGGTTATAGGCAAATTGCAGGTGTTGAATAATAAAGCAGAGTCTTTTCGTCTTAGTTCATCAGTCGTTTGGAGTTTAAAAAGGTATTTTCGTGTATGTTATTGAGCCTCCAAAATAGCTAACCTAAACTATTAATATTAGTAGGTAATCAGGACCTGTACGATTTTAAAAGGTGCGGTGCCTACACAATAGATATTTGTCAGGCAACCTTCTTATGGTTGGGATTTCCACTGAGGGTTGTTATTTTAATTTTATTGCGGTCAAGAAATCAACGAATTATTGTGAAACGTACCATAAATAATTTATTTTTTTTTTGTTTGCGACAGAAGACGGAGCGCGGGAGCGTGATGTGAAGTGTCGTCACGGGGTGAGAGGGGGCAATATTATGCGAGAACGGGAGAAAACAGAACATCCAAAATCATGTAGTACACGCGGGCGAAAAGCTAGTTCTCTATAAGTATTTCTGTTCCGATTCTGACGTTTATGTAGCGTACTTACATCATACACATATATCAAAGGAGAACCAATATAGTTAATAGGAATGAAAAATGGTACACTCATGCGATGCCAGCCACAACGGGGTTTTTTTTATTACGATTTTGACAAACCTAAAAACTCTAAGTTGGTAAAACTGCACAAATACACACAAAATCACGCAAGACAGTCAACAACTATTAATTTTTGCCAAAATATAAACCGGCAACACACCAAATCACCATATAGAAAACTAAATTAACTCAATGACAAATGGAATGAAGTTTGCAGTACAAGTTTGCACTACAAGTAAGTCCGAGTCATTGCCAGTTATTTTCAAAAATACCTATGCGACTGGCTTTGCATGTGTGTACGGTACGCAATAAAATTTAAATTACAACCCTCAGTGGAAAACCCAACCAAAAATAGGTTGCCTGACAAATATTTATTATGTAGACACCGCACCTAGCTAGCCGCTAGCAATTTTGGATGCTCAATAACACACACGAAAATACCTTGAAACTCCAAACGACTGATGAACTAAGACGAAAAGACTCTGCTTTATATTCAACACCTGCAATTTGCCTATAACCTACATAATATACCTACCAAAAAGTAGGTACTATAAT
Source organism: Listronotus oregonensis (assembly GCA_019359885.1). Classification (NCBI taxonomy): domain Eukaryota; kingdom Metazoa; phylum Arthropoda; class Insecta; order Coleoptera; family Curculionidae; genus Listronotus; species Listronotus oregonensis. The sequence continues at coordinate 73,056 of JAHBCN010002617.1, forward strand.
AAATACAGAAAAATTTTAAGTCCGGACATACATGCGGGTACCCAAAGTATATTGAGTTTTACGACTAACAGTAGCAGGTAAACCGAGAAATCAACGAATTGTCTTAAATTACACAGGCGCTTATGTGAGTCAGGTTTCCAGTTCTTTTTAGATGCCTGTGTCTATGATATCATACGATCCGTAACAGCTATGACACCGAAAACTCAAAATAATAATATCTGTCTGTATTACAGACTACGGAAATCAGTAAAGCCAGAAGATATACTACTTATACTAATTTCTTTGGTATTCGAATTATATTGTATTTATTTGATAGTGGGATAAGATAAAAGTTTTAATACCTACGTATTCCTACAGCACTAACCCAAAAGTGTTTATATTTTAATAAATCTTTGGAGCCTTGTCACAGACGTAGTCTAACAACATTTTTGTCTTTTTCCTTCAAAATTTCCGTACTTTTTCTAATTATTATGATCTACACATAAGATAACTACCTAAGTAAACTCCTAAATATAGTTTAACAGGAAGTGTTTAAATTAATTAATCCTTGATTTAATTTTAGACTGAAATAGTTTCAGTTGATGGATGTTTTCGATGAGCACAAAATTATAATTAATTGATAGTAAAGTAAAAACAAGATAATTGAACATTAATTTAAATTTCACTTTACCTAAGTATTAAACAAGAATGATTTATATACAGGGTGTAATGGCTTTGATATTTAGCTATAGAGAATCTGCGTAAAAACTAGTGGCGCCTCTTTCGTTAGTTTTGTAAGTTCGTACGTGAGGACGAGCTGTTTATAAACATGCATTTCAATACTGACTCACGAATCATGTAATTTTGTATTGATTAATCTTTACAAATTTAATACATAAATATAGTACAATAACTTATTTAAACAATAAATAATAATAAGAATATTATATTTAAGTGATTATAAGGGGAAAAAGCGTTAAAAACAAGCCAAAATCTGGTAACATCAGTTGTTGTGTCATAACACAGTAAAACTGAGTCAAATATAAAATTTTATTCGTTTCCATCAAAACATCATTTAATAGAACGTCAATAAAAGTGGATAAAAGTAGTTAATCATATTAAGTATTCGTCGACAATAAATATACAGTGTGTACATACTGTATGAAACAAATCCATTATTTGCTTAAGCAAAAAGAAAATTGATAATTTCCTCGAACAGATAAATAATAATTTTAAGTTGCACCTATTTTGACATAAAATATAAATATACAGGGTGACTCATGTAGTAGATATGACATTAGCGATGATTTTTAAAACAGAAACTGCCATATCTTAGTGCAGATTTATAATTTCTAAGAAGAGCTTATTTTAAAACCTAATATACTTATGGTTTTAGGTGGAAATTTTGTAGTTACAGATTACAGGGTGTTAACCATTGTGTACACAATAATTTCTATCCTTTGCGAAGTAGATAAATGTATAAGTAATTTAATAATATTACTTAAATACTTGACATAAAATATTATTTTGTCAGCATAACAAGCATTACCATAGTTACAAGACAAATATTAAAAAGCGTTTTTAAGTATTGCTTGTACCCACTTACACAAAATAAAGAAAAAAAGCAAAAAAAAACTTAAGACACTGTACCTAAAAAACTGTCAATTAAAGTCATAATATTTTTTTAATTTTTAAGATCACTTTTCTTGGAGATTATAAATCTGCAACAAAGTATGGGGGTTTCGATTAAAAAAAATCGTCGATGACATTATATCTACTACACGAGGCACCCTGTATATTATTATTTTATGTAAAAAATGCCCAATACAAAATTATTACTTACGTGTTCTAGGACATTTTCAGGGTTTTTTTGGTTTACCAAATAATGAATTTCATCTATTCATTATGTATACAATTTTTACCACCCTGTAACTACGAAACTGCCATCCAAAATTATGAGTATTTTATGTTATAATAAAAGCAAAATCAAATGGAGATAAAGTCTCTCCATTGGTCAATTGCGTTTGTAACAAGGGTTACTGACTTTCCGGACCAATGCGATACTCTTTGGGTCAGTTGGTTTTGTATTCTCAAATGAAAATGGCCCCTTTATAGGTGTGTGCAAGATACAGAGAGGTTTTTTATTGTTAATCAGTCCCATTTTCCTTGAATAAAAGAAATGTAATATAATTTATTTATACGGTGTCTGAAAGTTTGAGTATACAAATTATCCCCGATAATTTAGGTTTTTCTCAGTGTAAGCATCATAGAACTTTTTAGTATGCATATATGTACATGTTTACAACAATAAAATCTTACCGTATGTTTGCATTTGCATGTTTATAATTAGCAGTGTACAAGTAGTGTAAGGCGTAATTAAAAAAACTCACCTATACAACGCATAATTACCCAGAAACGGCTTTTAATAAAGCAAACCTACAGTTTACCAGTTTGTTTTTGATAAGTAGTAAGAATCTACCCAAATTAGAATGAAGCTAGTTGCGTATGGAGGCAAATTGAGAAATGCTAATACTGATACTGATATTGTATTGCTGGAATATTTAAAAGGATTCTAATAATTTATTGTTCACATGTCAGAAGCATAATCGTTCGTTAATTCTTATTGTTAAAATCGTAAAGTATTTGCATATCTTTTTCTTCTAATACGAAATATTATTAGATAAAGTTCTGTAAATCATACATGTAGTAGAAGATCCGAACCTAAATCGACCTGTATATTAGAAAATGTATAAAACATGTGTTTGCTAAAAAATCCTGGACGGCTTCTTTTAATTATTAATTAAAAAATGAATTTTAAATAAAAGTTGCAACATTAATCTTCATCTGTCAACAACAATACGGTGTTGCTACGACTTTCTTCGGTATCTAAGCTCACTGGGGTCATCAGCGGATCTTCTCGGTCGAGCCCATGAGGTACATCGCCCTTAATAAGCCGCCGTACCCGTTCCATTTTTCCGGCTAGCTCATGTATCGGGAACAGGACCATTTTGCCCCTTAACCGACGAAGCTTGTAGAATCCATCATGAACCGCACCCGGGCCGGCGTCATCGGTTACGGTCGTGGAACCGAGCCCTACATTTTGTGAGCCTCTACTGCACAGTCCATAGATCTACGTGCGTTCTTGACCGGTCATTATTATTTCTCCTACGTCTGTCCCTCTTCCTACTTTTTTCTCCGTCGAGAATCATCGGTACTTCACAGCGTGGTATCCTGGTACCCCTCTAAACTTCTGTGCAACCTGGACCCTTTCCAACACTGAGTACTACTTGTAACCGGGCCCACAAAACACAAATAAAATAAACAAAAATAATCTTCTGGCAACTGCCACTGCTCCACCTCACTTAGCGTGACTGGTACCACCTTCGAGGCTTCTACTTTCCTCCTTAATCCCAGGAATGGGTCACAACCCTAACTCAACACGAACCTCATGCATACCAGCAACAGGGCGCTCTACTACTAAACTTTAATACACTTTGGTTGAAATTTCCGGTACCACGCTCTAACCATGGTTTTTCCGGGTTCTAAATCCTTCCAGGGACCCTCCTCTTTACTCCCACAAGCTTTCACAGTGGTAGCGCCGCGGTTAGCCACAAAGGCGGCACCTGGCGCAACAGTCCGCGATGACTATCTTCTACACGCGCTACTACTGGAACCACGCTTCGACCACGGTCCTTCCGGGTCCGAAGCTCTTCTATCCATTCCTCTACCAACATTTACTGCGGTAGCTCCGCGGTTAGCCACGGAGGCGGCAACTGGTGCAACACAAAAATATAAATAAACCTAAATCAAATATATAATATACTTGCTCTTGAATGTATCAAAGCATTACTATAACCACCGTCAACAGCTTAGTTGAAATGGATGATTTATTCAAAAGTTCCGACAATATAAGAAACTAGGTAAATACTTATGATATCCAGATAGATATTCACATTGCCGCGCTTGTTTTTCATATTATATTTAGAGACCGGCTTAAGAATCTGACTATTAAAGTGAAGGGTACTATTGTCAGGACAACTATAAATGAAATTAATCGTGGAAAATAAAAGATCATTGCTATGAAGATGAAATAAAGTTATGGTAGGTTACCCCAGTATTAATTTGGTAAAATCGGTGTTCATCTGAGTGGTTTTAAGAGCAAGCTTTATATTGATTATGGTATTTAGAAAGTTTCTAGATCCGTCTCTGCTAATCATAAAGGATTAAGCGGACATTTTTATTTGTTTAAAGATAAAGTATTTTTTTATTTTATTATGCTGTTTTTTAAGATAGATATACTTTTAGATTTAGTCTACATTAGAACGATACAAAAGTATTGTGCGGGTGATTATTTGATTATAAATGGAATTCCAAATAAACGTTTATAACTTGTTATAATAACTTCTGTGCCGCGGTTGTGTCTTGGTTGTTTTTGTATTTTTATTAACTACTCGCCTTTTTGAAAACCTAGCTTTTTGAAGGTATGTGGATTTTTAATTTATTATGTAGTTTTACATGTTACCTTTGAAATCTAAGCGCACGGTAGTGCTACAGTCCAAGTTCCGGGCTACCGCACGAATGTGTGTATTTTACACAAAATGTTTCAGCCTATTTTCTCTCTATTATAACTTTAGTCTTGTTTCATATAAGGCTATGAAATTTGTTTTGTAAATTTACATAAGTATGCTAATTATCTCGGACTAGTAGGAGAGCTGTAAAACAATTTTGAGTAGGTTCTAGGGGCACTTTGAAAATTTTTGTACTTGTCCTTGAAGAACCCCTTAACATAAAAGTCAAGGTCTAACTAAAGGGCAGCGCCCCCTACCAACCCAATTAAAAGATTCATTGTAAGATCCATGATAGTTATCTTTGGCTCGACTCCCTTTCCCCTCTTCACGTGAGGTTTTTCAAAATCCGTATTTTTAGTGTGAATACGTTACCGTGCTTGATTGCTTTGGATTTATTAAAAAAAAACATAATTTGCTTAATTATTCTTATTTAAGACTAGTTAAGACTATTATTTAAAACTACTAAAAACGCAGTCTAAAATCATAGTGAAAAATATCATTGTTTAAGATTAGCTTATCGTATTAGCTATATTTTAGTGGAGAAACATGTTTTTTTAATTTTAACCAAATTTTCTCGCAATTTTTCACTGTGTCTTGCGAAAAAAAAAAGTGATATTTGCCGAGACGTGAGAATAGGTGAGATTGGGCTCGAACCCTCCATTTCCCCTCTAAATGCTTCACTTAATTAATGGACCTCCCCTAACCGGTTTTTTGTTAGGTTGGAACGAATCTATTACTTTCAAAATTATACTTACTACTAATGCTTAGGCGTTCCTCCTGCAAGTCTTCTGTCAGAAAAATCTTTTTATGTGCTTTTTTAGCCTAAAAAATCTTACAGAATATTAGTGGTCCTACCACCACCTTGTTTAAGTCTCCTGGTACCTTCTCGTTTCTTGTGCGGCCTTCGTTATCTGGTACTTAGGCTACAGCTTGTTGCACAGTCCAATTTCCCACGGGTCAGTAAACAGTCTTTAACCAGTCTAATGTTAATTTTTTAAGACCTTATTACCCTTTCCGCCTAGGACTGGAATTTTTATTCTATTTTTTTTTACGTGGATGCCTATTCCAACCACTTGGTTGGTTTTTGAGCTATCTGTATACCGCTTACTTTAATTTATTTCTCTAAATTATGTTTAAATTTAATTTTGGGTTAAGTCATGATTTTTAAAAATGTTTATTGTAAATCCAACGAGCTATAAGAAAATGTAAAAAATAGAAATATGTCTGGTATCAAAGTTTAAAAAATTACGCATATTGTAATACCTAAAAATTCTAAGAAAGTGCACACACAACCTATAATTTTCGAAAAATGCTCCTTTATCTTGTTTGTTTGCTAACATTTTAGTTGCAGCTGCTAAGCTAAGCAAAAATGTATCTTAAAATAATTATTGAGAAAATTCGTAACCCATGTCAAAAAATGATTTTTAGTAACTATTCTCATCATTATATTTATTATTAAACTCTATTTTATTTATAAGAACAACAAATTTGTATTGTATTAATGCTTTAAAAGATAAAGCCTATTATGTTTATTTTATTATATTAAAGTTTTTAGAAAATGGATTATAATGAAGACTTTCTATTGTATTGGGTGCCCAGGAGATTACTTTCCGGTGCCATTTTTATTTCTTTATCGATATTAACAAAACTTATTAGGGTTGTTATTTTGACAAAACGTCCTTTTTTGATCATATGACAAGCTTTACGTGAAATGGCTAGATATTTTAATTTTTAAACTTGTCATCCTGTATATATTATGATTTTTGGATTCTAGAGCTCGTTTTACGTTAGATTTTGTCAGTTTTAAATCAGCTTTACCCAAATTTAATTTTTAAGTTTAATTTTATTTTTTTTATCTAAAGTGCCATGATAAATTCTTTACTTTTTTTGAGTATCTTAATTTTTATATTTATGACTTATATTTCAAAAATCTGTCCATTCTAATTTCATAATGTCAACTTAACAAAAAAATGTGTTACATTGGTTCAAAAAGTTAGTAACCATCAGGGCCGCCGCCAGAAAAAAAAAGTAGGGGGTCAAAAAGTTTAAATCAATTTACTAGTGAACAAAGTCCCTCTCGTGTAAACAAACTCCCTCTCCCCACACTGAAGACACCCACGGTACGTTAGTACTTAGGCATCAGCCTTCGTGGACTGTCCCAAGATAAAAAAAAGTCTAGAATTAATTGAATTAAACACAAATAAATATACCACAACTTAAATTTTTAAATAATAGTCATACTCATTTAAATTCCTAGGCAATATTGTAAAACTTAAGGTTTTAGAAGGAAAATGTTTTATTTTAGGTAATTTTTAAAAACCCAGGGGGTCGACGGACACCCCCTGACCCCCCTGCCGGCGGCCCTGGTAACCATGTCAAAAAACGCAAATTAGCGTTTGGGACTTTTTCTTATTTGTTTTTGCTTATGTCATTAAACAAAAATGTATAGATTTTAGTGGTTGACTTGCGACGGAAAACGGGTTTCAGCATGAAAAATTTAACACAGGGAAAGGGGAAAGGGCAACCTTGGGACGTAGTCACTGGCAGCTTTAGGATTTTTAAAATTTTTCATCGTAAAAGACACGGGATCTATTCCAAATTTATACCAGATGCTATTGGCCTCAAGACGAGCAATTTGGTAAAGAAAACTTTTAATTTGGTACCTGTCGATTTCGAAGTCCCATCTTGTTTTATTACGGGGAATATTTAAAGTCACGCCAACTTACGTCGTTTGCACGACATCAATTTAATAGAAAAACTGTTTTCAATAACGATAATTTTTTCTTTATACCCATCATCACTTGCACGACAATTTTTAAACAAATCAGCGAATAAATAAATTTTAGCGACGGCTAAAAATGGAGATTGCACGACAAGATAATGCATTGCACGACAAAAAGTTATGACAAAAATGAAATTAGCGATTAAAGTGGTGTTTTAAACGTCAATAAAAGGCAAAAAATAGTACAAAAATGTATTGCACGACGTAAAAAAAAAACATCAAATAAAAATATATAACGTAAAAACAAATATTTTGTGAAAAAATATTAATAAATAACAAACAATTTTTAACAAAACGTTTTCTAAATGTAAAAAATAAATAAACTTATTTTAATTTATTGAAAAAATGAAAGAAATATCTTCCTTTCAATTTTTATTGGCCTTTACTGGGCGTCCGCGTTTACCTTTTTGTCCCAGTGGTATTAGTTTGGCTGCATTCGGTACATCAACCAATTTTAATCGGATCTTTATACCCAAAACATGCTTACACTTCAAGTGTTTCAAAGAATAAGGACATGTGCATTTTGATTGACTTAAATCTACATAGTTAATAATAATAACCCAAATGCTGTAATTGTATTTTTTAAAATTATCAAACGTTTCCCATTTACCTTCCATTTCTTTAAATTCAGAAATCAGCTGAGTGGTGATTAAATTAGCATTTGATTTTGAACAGGTATAAAATAGTTGACAAACTCCATCCTTACTTTCTTGTAAAACTTTCTTATTTGTGGCCGCTATGAGGTCGTGCTATTAAATTCTTTTATTTTTATTTTATAATATTGTCATTAAACTATACACTTTTTCTTATCGTTTATTTGTTTTAATTTTCTGTTGACATTGTATTGTGGATCAGATATTTTTACTGTTTATTTTAAATATTGTCGTGCACAATATTTCAATTATGTGTAAAATAATATCTTGCCGCTTAATAATTTTTATTTGTCGGGTAGTATTTTTTATGTCGCGTAAAACATTGTTTGGCAGTTCTTTATATTTTATTGGCGTACAAAATAACATTTCAAACGTTAATTTCCCCTTTTTTGTCGGGCTTATAAATCTAACCCTTTTATTACCCTTTAAAATTGCAGACACAAGTATTTACTTATATATTGCAAAATAAATATCATCGCTTTCGGCTTACAGCTTATTTCAGGAATCTTATCAAAGTTTGAACAAACGGGTTATACACATGACATGTGTTACATGAAGACTTATTTACAAGACCAAGAAATAATTTGTACTGTAAAATCCAATTTTTAATTTAAAAATGGACATTCCTCATGCATTTCTTTCATTATGAACTTGTTTTACCACTAAAGCTTTATTATTTTTCCAGAAATTTTTGGTATAGCGCTTTTTAAAGTTTGTGGTTTCCATCAAAACATATACAGGGTTCCCCATAATAGACGTTTTTTTATATTATTATCTTCTATGGCCTTTGGGATTTAAATAAACATGTTTTTAATCGAGTAGGCACGTGTCAAATGTTTCAGCCTATTTTCCTCCCTATCATTAATTCGGTCTTGTTCCACATAAGGCAATGAAATTTGGTTTGTAAATTCACATAAACATGCTTACTACCTGTAAAAAAATTGAGAAAGTAATGTCAAGTGATCTCTGATCTCTCAATTGACTCATCAAAATTTTGGGGCCCTTCCTGGGGGAGTCGAAACTTTAATATATTAAAATAAATTCTATATGAGATAAGTCAGTGCGTTTTTTTATATTATTATCTTCTATGGCCCTTGGGATTTAAATAAACATATTTTTAATCGAGTAGGCACGTGTCACAAAACTACGAAAAATTAATTTACGTAAAAGGTCATTTTTCTAATGTTTAAACACATAATTTAATGTTTAGTTTTAATTGTCATGGTTTATTCAGTTCATCAATGCGTGAACACATAAAGAGTAACTTAATAGAAGAAGATGAAGCGACAGTACATACCGCTAAAAACTCCAAAAGAGTTCTGCGAGAAGTGTTTAATGGCCCACTCATTTCACTATTTGGGGATTTAAATTAGCTTTTTAGATCCCCGGACTTAACTGCACCAGACTTTTTTCTGTGGGGCTATTTAAAGTCAAAAGTTTTTGCAACTCGTCCAGAAAACATCCAAGATCTTAAAGTCCGAATGCCTGAAGAGGTCCGGTGAATAGATCAGGTTTTCCTTCATCGTGTCGTGAATCATTTCTTGTCAAATCTTGAAAAGTGCATTGAAGTTAATGGCACTTACTTAAAAGACGTAATTTTAAAAAGTTTGGATAAGTTGTATGTTATAGTAAATCCCAAAGAGTGAATTGTAATTAAGTGTAATAAAATGTTAGTTTTTTTAAGTTGTAACAATTTTACTGAGCAATTAAAATGGGTAGTCTATCATGGGGAACCCTGTATAATAAAAATAAAACTAATAATGTTTGTCATTTTGACAAACGTCGTTAGTCCAGATATAAATATTTAAATTGCACATACGTTGCCACCTGCAAACAACACTCAAGGGTACATTAGAAATAACTATTAAGTCGTAGTATTTTATACCTAGTAATAATATGATAGTTTAAATTGGTTTATTATTGCTGGTCAAAGGCCACAATGCAGCGGTAATGATTTTTTCTTTAATTTGCAACTAGTCTATTCTTATTGCTCTTATTGCTACTTACCGACGTGCAAAACGTTTAAATTTTATTATTAGAACATGACATTTTATACATATCTAAATATATTTATATTGAAGTATTGTTCACTAATTCGTAAATAACTGCCAATAACTACATTACAGTAATGAAGTCATCATTTCTGTCAATATCTTGAAATAACATGTAAGAAACGTTAAAATAATAATTTCTAACTACCAAAGACATATATTTTTGGTAATAGTTGGTCTTTTTGCAAAAAAAATAATATTTTTTTATAAATCATAGTTACTAGAAGCTCTGCATCAGGTTGTCTTTGTTAGAGAAGAAAACTATAACCTTTTTAGAGATGCAGTCTAAATAAAGACAATGCATATTTGGCCATAGTAAGTGGAAAGTCTTGACATGTTAAATATTTAAGGATAATTTAAATATTTTTTTACCTTATTGTCCAGTGAGCTTTTGCTTTCTTCAATTCCTAATATTTGTTATAATATCTAAAAGGTGCGTTTTATTTTTATTCAAAGCAAGTATTTATTCGTTGGACGCAGTTTGATAGAGACTCATGGTACTGCTTATTTTGAATGACTAGGCAATAACTTCTGAACACAGTTTCTTTTGGATTTTTTTTTAAATCTCCAGACAAAGGGACTAGCAGAGAGCTTTTGCTGTCTTCATTTCCCAATATTTGTTAAAATATCTAAAAGGTGGGTTTTATTTTTACTAAGTGCTTTCTTGCGTATTCATTACATTTATTTATTCGTTGGAAGCAGTTTGATGGAGACTCATGGTACTGCTTATTTTGAATGACTAGGCAATAACTTCTGAACACAGTTTCTTTTGGATTTTCTTTTAAATCTCCAGACAAAGGGAGTAGCAGAGAGCTTTTGCTGTCTTCATTTCCCAATATTTGTTAAAATATCTAAAAGGTGGGTTTTATTTTTACTAAGTGCTTTCTTGCGTATTCATTACATTTATTTATTCGTTGGAAGCAGTTTGATGGAGACTCATGGTACTGCTTATTTTAAATGACTAGGCAATAACTTCTGAACACAGTTTCTTTTGGATTTTCTTTTAAATCTCCAGACAAAGGGAGTAGCAGAGAGCTTTTGCTTTCTTCATTACCCAATATTTGTTATAATATCTAAAGATGGGTTTTATTTTTACTAATTGTAAGTGCTTTCTTGCGTAATCATTTCATTTATTTATTCGTTGGAAGCAGTTTGATGGAGACTCATGGTACTGCTTATTTTGAATGACTAGGCAATAACTTCTGAACACAGTTTCTTTTGGATTTTCTTTTAAATCTCCAGACAAAGGAAGTAGCAGAGAGCGTTTGCTGTCTTCATTACCCAATATTTGTAATAATATCTAAAAGGTGGGTTTTATTTTTACTAATTGTAAGTGCTTTCTTACGTATTCATTACATTTATTTATTCGTTGGAAGCAGTTTGATGGAGACTCATGGTACTGCTTATTTTGAATGACTAGGCAATAACTTCTGAACACAGTTTCTTTTGGATTTTCTTTTAAATCTCCAGACAAAGGGAGTAACAGAGAGCTTTTGCTGTCTTCATTACCCAATATTTGTTATAATATCTAAAAGGTGGGTTTTATTTTTACTAATTGTAAGTGCTTTCTTGCGTATTCATTTCATTTATTTATTCGTTGAAAGCAGTTTGATGGAGACTCATAGCACTGCTTATTTTGAATGACTAGGCAATAACTTCTGAACACAGTTTCTTTTGGATTTTCTTTTAAATCTCCAGACAAAGGGGGAGTAGCAGAGAGCTTTTGCTGTCTTCATTACCCAATATTTGTTATAATATCTAAAAGGTGGGTTTTATTTTTACTAATTGTGCTTTCTTACGTATTCATTACATTTATTTATTCGTTGGAAGCAGTTTGATAACTTATGGTACTGCTTATTTTGAATGACTAGGCAATAACTTTGAACACAGTTTCTTTTCGATTTTCGTTTAAATCTCCAGACAAAGGGAGTAGCAGAGAGCTTTTGCTGTCTTCATTACCCAATATTTGTTAAAATATCTAAAAGGTGGGTTTTATTTTTACTAAGTGCTTTCTTGCGTATTCATTACGTGGAAGCAGTTTGATGATACTCATGGTACTGTTTATTTTGAATGACTAGGCAATAACTTCTGAACACAGTTTCTTTTCGATTTTCTTTTAAATCTCCAGACAAAGGGAGTAGCAGAGAGCTTTTGCTGTCTTCATTTCCCAATATTTGTTATAATATCAGTTTTATTTTTACTAAGTGCTTTCTTGCGTATTCATTACACTTATTTATTCGTTGGAAGCAGTTTGATGGAGACTCATGGTACTGCTTATTTTGAATGACTAGGCAATAACTTCTGAACACAGTTTCTTTTGGATTTTCTTTTAAATCTCCAGACAAAGGAAGTAGCAGAGAGCGTTTGCTGTCTTCATTACCCAATATTTGTAATAATATCTAAAAGGTGGGTTTTATTTTTACTAAGTGCTTTCTTACGTATTCATTACATTTATTTATTCGTTGGAAGCAGTTTGATGGAGACTCATGGTACTGCTTATTTTGAATGACTAGGCAATAACTTCTGAACACAGTTTCTTTTGGATTTTCTTTTAAATCTCCAGACAAAGGGAGTAACAGAGAGCTTTTGCTGTCTTCATTACCCAATATTTGTTATAATATCTAAAAGGTGGGTTTTATTTTTACTAATTGTAAGTGCTTCTTGCGTATTCATTTCATTTATTTATTCGTTGAAAGCAGTTTGATGGAGACTCATGGCACTGCTTATTTTGAATGACTAGGCAATAACTTCTGAACACAGTTTCTTTTGGATTTTCTTTTAAATCTCCAGACAAAGGGAGTATCAGAGAGCTTTTGCTGTCTTCATTACCCAATATTTGTAATAATATCTAAAAGGTGGGTTTTATTTTTACTAATTGTAAGTGCTTTCTTACGTATTCATTACATTTATTTATTCGTTGGAAGCAGTTTGATGGAGACTCATGGTACTGCTTATTTTGAATGACTAGGCAATAACTTCTGAACACAGTTTCTTTTGGATTTTCTTTTAAATCTCCAGACAAAGGGAGTAGCAGAGAGCTTTTGCTGTCTTCATTTCCCAATATTTGTTAAAATATCTAAAAGGTGGGTTTTATTTTTACTAAGTGCTTTCTTGCGTATTCATTACATTTATTTATTTGGAAGCAGTTTGATGGAGACTCATGATACTGCTTATTTTGAATGACTAGGCAATAACTTCTGAACACAGATTTTCTTTTAAATCACCAGACAAAGGGGTAACAGAGAGCTTTTGCTGTCTTCATTACCCAATATTTGTTATAATATCTAAAAGGTGGGTTTTATTTTTACTAATAAGTGCTTCTTGCGTATTCACATTTATTTATTTTGAAAGCAGTTTGATTCATAGCACTGCTTATTTTGAATGACTAGGCAATAACTTCTGAACACAGTTTCTTTTGGATTTTCTTTTAAATCTCCAGACAAAGGGAGTAGCAGAGAGCTTTTGCTGTCTTCATTTCCCAATATTTGTTAAAATATCTAAAAGGTGGGTTTTATTTTTACTAAGTGCTTTTTTTACCTGCAATAATATTAAATATTTTTTGTTATTTAAATATTTTTTAATGTTTTCCTGCACCGAGCCTGCGAGCCTTCTGAATGATGAAAGAGTGATTATTTTGTCACTAATGGGCCCCTTGCATAAGATTTATTTTGTTCTAAAACACGTCAAATATCTTCCTTTGCCTATCAAAGAACCATCAAAACTTTTCTCAGGAAAAATTAGTTTCGGCGTAATTCCGATTTAAAATTCACCTAAAATTTTCCTTAAATTTGTCGTCAGACCAAAACTCCGTGTGACGACAAAATGTTGCTGAGTTCCAAAGTAAGTTTTTTTTGCAAACAGAAAATCCGTCGCGTTCTTTTATTCCGATTTAAGATAAATCGGTAATAACAATTAAATATGCAACATTATAAATGTTAAAGGTAATTAAACCGTCAAAATCCATCGCAATTACCACAAAAATACTTTTTAAACCAATGCAATACAGCTTTTGTTGTTGTAACCATAGTTTCTGAATTTTTAAACCAGTGCAATACGTTTTTTGTTGATGTGTTTTTGTCAAAAAAAAACAGATTATAATTTTCTACTTTTTAAATAAACAAAT